>PVLA01002567.1:139317-261427 GCA_004027455.1 Hydrochoerus hydrochaeris | reverse complement strand
AGAAGAAGAAGAAGAAGAAGAAGAAGAAGAAGAAGAAGAAGAAGAAGAAGAAGAAGAAGAAGAAGAAAAGAAGAAGAAGTAGTAAAGAGTAGGATCCAGAAGATGAACCAAGAACCAGACAGCGGGCAGAGCGTGGGGAGGGACTGGCAATCAGGAGTAAAAACCCAGAGCGGATTGGGGCTAAGGTGTCCTCCTCTGAGGGCCTTGGATGTGCCACTCACTCCCAGGCCACTGAATCCACAGCGGGAGACCAAGGAGTGAAGCCCCCAGGGTCACGGCCGGCTCCGGGCAGGGTCCCCATCACGCAGTCCCTTCCACAGGTGCACAGGGTGGACATGCTGTGGCTGCCAGCAGCTGTGCCCTGGCCATGCCCTCCAGCCTGTCCTCCTGTGGCCTTTTGAGGCTGGGCCCAAGGGTGATTGCTCAAGGCAGGAGGATGGGGTGCTGGGACTTGGCCTCTGGGACAGCAGGGGGAGAACTCCTTTAACTTCCTGGAAGCCCTGGAGAGCAAGGCCTGGCAGATGTGGCCCCCACAGAGGATGGAGCCACTGCCCGACTCCAGGGAGTCACAGCAGATGGAGAGCCGGGGTGGGGGACACTCCTGCAGCTGCTTCAGGTCCCACTGCTCAGGCCCAGTGGTCCTGGGTGGCCCTGGGCTCTGCTGACCTCACCTCCTCCTGGGTCGCTGCAGCCTGAGGCTCCTGTGTGGCCCCTCAGCTCTCCAGCTCGGTGTCCCAGGGGTGCTGGAGCCCCTCTGCTTCACATGCCCATGCATGTCCTGGGCATGTTTAGGTTCTGGGAAGAGCAGGATTCTCACCCGGCCCCCTCAGTGGGCACAGTGCTCAGAAAGCCTGGGTGCCTCATGCTTACTGCAGAGCACCCTGAGTTCTCGGAGGCCTTTGGGGTCACACAACTAGGGAAGAGCTTGGGCTAGCAACAGTGCCAGCTGTGGGGCAGACAGACACTGCTGCCGGGATTGGGAAGGGGGGACAGGACCGTGACCATGCATGGGACCTTGGGTGAGGCAAGGGAGGACATATGCCAGCAGGGCATGAGCAGCCAGGTGGACAGGACCCTCGGGGCAGGAGAGGGAGGGAGGAGCTCAGCCCTAGAGGTGTGAAATCCCACTTCCAGCCAAGCTTAGGCTCCTTGTCCCACAGGCCAGAGGGACCAGCGTGAAGGGCCTCGGCCCAGGGCAAGGTGAGAGGTGCACTGCCCTCCTCCCTGCCATGCCCTTGCCTGTCCTCTGAAGTGCTTTGTGTCTGACCCCTCTCTTCTCTCCTCCCACGGTGCCTTCTGCATGTCCCACTTGAGCCACTGGGCTTCTGTGAGCCTCAGGTTCTTCATCAGCAAAGTGGGCTCTTTAGATGAGCAGGGTTACTGGGGGGCAGTAGACACAACGACCAGGCAGTGGCTTCTGAGTGACCACGTACCAGGCGCCCACATGGCCTTCCCTGCCCCTGCACGCCACGGGAGCACAACACCCGTGCGATGCAGGGGGACGCGGTATCTGTGAACACACAGGATTTCACAAAGGTGAGAAGACAGTGAGCTGGAGACTTGCTAAAGTGATAGGCAAAGAGACAAAACTGAGGCTCTTCTGGCATTAAACTAGTTGAAGATTTGAAAAAGGCAGCAAGCCGGGGATTTGGCTCAGTGGTGTAAGCGCCTGCCTTGCAAGCACGAGGTCATGAGTTCGATTCCTGGGACCAAAAACAAACAAAAAAAAAAGGAAAAGAAAAAGAAAAAGGCAACAGCACATTCTGGGAAGAAAGAAATGCTTGATTCATTCTTTGTCCAAAGGGCTGGTTACCGTTTGTTCATTTGTTTGTTGGACAAATATTTAATGCCTCATTTCCAGCTCTAAGTGCTAGAGCAGACCAGTGTTGCCTGTGATACTGGATACACTACTTCATAGCTGAATACAGTGGTGCATTCCCGTGATCCCAGCCCTCTCAGAGGCTGAGGCAGGAGGGTTTCAAGCTTGAATCCAGCCCTGACAACTTAGCAATGCAGCCAGGGAGATTTAACAAGACTTTTTTTTTTATAGTATATACTTCGGTTTGTATTTTATTTTTATTTTCAAGATAATAAAACCCAACAAAACAAAGCAGAATAAAGGCAATCAAAACAAAGCAGTGAAATTGGTCAGAACTTTGAAGCAGGATAATAGGAAACAATGGCTACCGTAGTAGATCTTGTGGTCTTCACGATAGTTGTCCATTGCACCAGACATAGCAAAATCAAACCAAACCAAACAGAAAGAAAAAAGCAAAACAGAACACTGAATAAAGCAAAACAATAAATCGGAACAAAACAAAACTGAGGATAATACTAGACCTCAAAAACAAGACAGAAGGAAATCCCCCATATTTGCTATATTGCACACTGTTACCCTCCCAATAGATGCTCAGACCACTGGCCCCAGGCCTGCAAAGTCAACCTACAATACAAGCCTTCAGCTGCTTTTTGTACCTCAGTTGCCATCAGCTCAGCCTGCCCTTGATCCAGCCAGTTGCCCACGGCGTGGGGTGTGGTGTTCTTGAGTCTCAGCCCCTGTGCTCACGGGAGGCGCTGTCTGGCTTCTGTCTTCCTGGGCTCCACCTCGACTTAGCAAGATTCTATCTCAAAATAAAAAGACAGTAAAGGGGGTGGGGCGCAGCTCAGTGGGAAGACCCCAGGTTCCGTCCCCAACGCCCACACAGCATACTCATAGATGCATTATTTCATGAAATATGAGACAAACCATGTCTTTGTAATTTTTAGTTTCACTTTTCAAGCTAAAGAAGATTGTGCTCTAATTCTCTCCACTATATCTTGGTCTTCATTTTAAGAGGCTTTTCCAGACACCAGCTTCCCTGTCCTCGTCTTCCTAACTCAGGTGACTTCAGACACCGTGGACTCTTCCCGCTCCCCACCCACTCGAAAGGGCAGAGCGGCTCCCCTGGGACCTGTGTCTGGAGCCTGGCACGGCTTATCGCAAAAAACGGAGTCTCCCTCGGTTCCCATCATTCAGGCTCAGAAAGATCCTGGGTTGGAGTCACACTGGCCTCCTTGTGCTGTAGAAGCCGCCGCTCTGGTTCCATTGCTCTCCTCTAAGTCCTGGTTCCGCTTTCTATTCCCTGCCTGCCACTGTCTGATTAGTGACCTGAGTAGGGACATCTCCTTTCGGGGTAGAGGGTCCCACGCTGCGTCCTATTCAGTGTGTACAGACCTCCGTGCTGAAACTTGCTGTTTCTCTTCGTCCATCTTTGGGAGTCCTTGGCAGAGTTTAAAATTTAATTTTCTACCTTTTTTAATCATCACAGATATCTTTTTCCAGGTTAACACTCACCCATCAGACTGGTGTTTTTTATCTTTAACTATCATTTTTGGGGGCCACCTCCTGGCTACAAAGATCCTTGTCCTAATGACTTTCTTCCTGCAGACTTTTTTTGCCTCCTCGCATTTGGGACGTGAATCAGCATGGACTCTCCCTGTGGCAGAGGGGCTTCCGGTTTTCTGTAGCTGCACCCCGCAGTCTGGTTTCTCACCTCCGTGAACCAAGCCATCCGCCCCTCCTCCGTGGCCCTGGGTGCAGGGTTTGCTGTATAAAGCTGAGCCTGGTTCTCTGCCCTGTGCTTTATCCCTGTGCTCTGTTGTACGTGTTTTGACATCTCATTTGTTTCTTTTCAAGACCTTTCAGGTTTTGCATTTGGATTCATAATATCACGTTTGCTATCATTTGGAAACTGTGTGTTGAAAGCCCTGCATTTAAATTCCAAGGCCACTTAACGTGGACATAAAGGGCTTAGTCTCCGCCTCTTGGGGAACAGGGTTCGAGCCCTGCTTCTGATGCTCCACACCCCTGTGACCTTGCACAGCCCATCCCTGCTACTCTGTGACAGATCACCATGAGATCAGTGGCTTAAAATAAAACAAGATCACCCACTCCCCCTCTGGAAGCCCTAAATCCCAAGTGTGCTTGCTGCTGGGGCTGTGCTTCCGGGGAGGCACAGGGGGAGCCCACTTCCTGTGTCCCAGCTTCCCCCAGGGAGGCACAGGGAGAACCCACTTCCTGTCTCCCAGCTTCTGGAGCCCCCAAACTCCTTGTCTCCTGGCCCTGCTCCACGCTGACCTCTGCTGCCATCGCCACATCTTCTCTGACACCCCAGCCTTCTTCCTTCCCTTAGTTAAGAGCACTGTGATTCTATCAGGTCCACTCAATAACCCAGGATAATCTCCCCAGCCCAAGATCTTAATTTAATCACATCCATCAAGTCCCTTTTGCTTTGGCAAGAGACAGGGTCTCAGGTGCTGGGGATCAGCAACTGGAGATTTTTGGGGAGCCATTCTGTGGTCCCCAGACCTTTGCAGGGAACTCATCCTTTGTGAGCACGGGGTTCCTTGTCTATAAGCTAAGGGTGAAGTGATAAGTAGAGGCTGTTTGGTGCAGTGTTAGAAACAGCAGATGCTTAATAAATGAAAGATTTTTATTCTCATTAAAGTCTAGGACGGTGCACTGTGGACCACAGTTGGAGAAATTCAGAGTGGATGAGGCATTTTATAAGTAAAATGCTGTATTACTGGAAATGGTTAGAATGAAAAAATTTTATTATCATCTCCATCCTAAGCCAAGTGTCCTATTCAAGCCAGGAGTCTTCCAGTTGTCATTTGTAATTGCTACTTTGAGGAGCAAAGCCAAGATGATCTCCCTGCATTTGGGAGATTTGACCTCTGCTGTTCTCTGAATTCCCTGCACTCAGAGGAAGCCAAGATCCCCTCACTGCCATGCTGTGGCTGCAGAGTTGGCCTTGTGTGGTTCCAATAAAGAAAATCACAGAAGACAGAGGGCGTCTGGCGTCTGTACAGGGAGTTCTGTGTAGGAGAGATCTCTGGGGACCTAATTTGGCCAAGAGGAGGTCCCTGAATCAAGGCCAATTACCATCGGAGCCTAATCAGATTAAGGGGGTCAGGGAGGAGAGAATTATCCTGGTTGGCGAACGTGTGCACTTCCAGGGCTGAGCAGTATGGGACGGGAATGGCCCGGTTCAGGGTGTTGCCAGCGCAGGCCCACAGTGACCACTGCAGCCATAGGAGCATCTAACTATGGTGTAGAACTTGGCATTTTGGAATCCAGAGAATTCAGTTTCTGGTCATGGAGTTGACCATGGCTGCTCGATTCTGCTATTAATGTGGCCCGTGGTGATGTTTTAATCTCTGTTCCTCAGTTTCTCTTATTTCCAGAACGGTGAGGATGTGGCCCATGTCACTGGTGCCAGCACAGAGGAAATGACTTAACATTTTAAATGACCTAAGCCTCGGCCATCGAGCTGGCCCTGTTGCATTACCGTCCACACCGAGGTGGGGGAGCTCTTCTGAAGCTTGTCTGCATGGAGGGGTTCACCCATCATCCTGCTGATACTTGGGGATGCAGAATCTAGGCTCTCTGCTTAGAGCCGCCTCCTCAGGAGGAAAACACGCAATCTGGAGAAGGTAGGGAGATTTCTGGGGGACCCCCACCCCACACACCGAGTGTGGTTGCATGAGAGAGCACACAACCCCAGGGTGCAGGCCCTGGAACGGCAGTGCTTCAGGGCTCCCTGCACCCACCTTCGTCACAGGCAGCCTGGAGTGAGCGGGGATGCTGGGCAGGCCCAGCAGGCCTGGCAGGCCCGAGAGACCAGCACCACAGTCACAAACCAGCCCCAGTGCCTCGGAGGCTGAGCCCAACTTTAGGCCCTGCAGAAGGGGCTGTCACCTCCGTGGTGAGGAGGGACCAGGCAGGGTCCATGCTGTGCTCCGGAGGTAGCATGATCCCTTCCACCTACTGGGCTTATTGAAATCTATGGCGAATGTTTAAATAAAAACATGTACTGCGGTGAAACACATAACCATGATCCCCTGGACTCCCCAGTCTTGCCCCCCGCTTCAAACACACTTATCTCATTGTTCTGGCCACTTTCTGAAGCAGCTCTGGAGTCCTCTTTCACGAGTGTCCTTCCAGATGTGACAAAAATAGGGTGAATGCTGCTGCCGAGCACCATCCAGCAGAAAGGCAGGCTGGTGCGAACACAACGCTGTGTCCACATATTCACCGGACCTGGCACTGAGCACTGCTGGTTCTTCCCTAAAGTCAAAGTGACCATGAAAGATCAGTGTTTACAGTCGGTTCAGGGCAGGAAGCAGCCAGAAGAGAGCAATTAAAGACACTGAGGAACAAGGGCTCCAGAGCTGCTGCAGAAATGAGACGTGTGTGCTGGAAGCAAAGAGAGAGGATTGCGAAAGGGACCCGTGGCTTTGGCTGTAACACATTTTTAAAATTTAAACTCTCACCATACTTTTTGACCACAACACATATTGTGAGCTGCAGCTGTCACACAGACAAGGTCACCTGCACAGCAGCCTGGGACCCGTGCCTCTGCTCTGTTCCCAGGGAGAAGGGGACGTGCACTGGGTGACTGTAGCTGGTTGCTTTCTGCTGCAGGAAGCAACAATTTTTTCAGAGTGCGGAAAGTAAACTGCATCCAATTTTGCGTGGCAGGACCCCTCAGGCAAGAACATAACTGCCATCACCCTTCAGTTATTGACCACCGGGCCAGAAGAGCCAGGGCTTCCTCCACTCCCGGCCCCAAGGTCACAGATAACAAACTACCACGCATGTGGAGCACTGTTTCTGCCTGCAGGAGTCCACACCCGGAGTCTCGCACAGCCTGGTGGCGCCGCGGCCCAGGAGGTCGGTGCTGTAATCACACTCAGTGTCCAGCTGAGGGGTGAGGCTGGGGACCTTGCAGTCTGCCCTCCGCAGTGTCCCACACGTCATGGAGTTGGGCCGGCTCTCAGACGTGCCTCGCTTAATAAAGGGCACCTGCGACCTGAGCTCGTCCACAGCACCTTTGATGGCGCCTCGGGTTCTTTGTCTTTCTCAGTCGTCCTGCGTAAGCAGTGGGTTACACTCACTCAACGCAGGCCACCACACGGGCGGCTGAAAGTGTCCTCTGGCCCTGTGCGAGGTGTTGAAAATCCTCCCCTTCTTCTAGATAGTGTATTAAGTTAAAATTAATGTATTAAAAAGAAATTAAAGCAGTACCCATAACATGCATTATTTTATAATCTTTTTATTTAGCCACTCGGCACAAGCATGCCCCCACCACCAAATAGTCTGCAAGTGACTTTCGTGACCGTGTAGTAGTATTTCACTGTGTGGATTTGCCTGACTTAACCCAGCCCCGGCCGCTTATTTTGCGATGTGGTTACTTCCTGATTTTTCCTGCTGATCGATGCTGGACGCAGGGCTCTTTGACCTACCATGAACGTTCATTGCCTTAGGAGGAGCGCTAGCGATGGAATTGCCCGGGGGAAGAACATCAAGATCTTACAGGGCTGAGATTATTCTGCAGAAAGCTGTGCTTGGTCCACCTGCCTCCAGGTAGAACAAATGTGCCTATTTTCTTTCCTAATTCTGGGGGATGCTGTTCAAGAAATTATTAATAAATACCACATCCTTAAAATAAAAAAAAAACCAACCCTTTGGCAGTGTTATCACAACACACCACAGTTCAAGGCCAAAACCTCCCAGAACGGCCAGTATTCACATCATCGTGGACCGTCAGCATGTTAAATGCTGACCAGACTCAGAAGCACTGCAAGGACAGGGTTAAGATGGGAACATTTTTGGAGAAGGAAACTAGGAATGTTCATTCTGCAGCCACTTTTTTTCTGATGTGAGGAGACAGATGCTGTGGCTCAGATGCAAGTGGAGGCATTAACGGCTTCTTCTGCCGGGCTGGACTTCTGGCAACTTCCCATCCTGCATCTGGAAGCTTCGCCTCTGCCGCTGCTGTCTCTGCAGAGCTGCTGTGGAGTCTGGGGCAGCGGACCAAGCACTAGAGGCTTCTCTCCTCCTTAGCCCTGAGGTGGAGTGACAAATGTTCAAAGCCTGCCTGTCACGACTGAGCTGTGCCGCCCTGTGAGTGACAGCTTTCTTGACATCCTAGGCAGCTTTCCTGACCTGCCGCAGCTCCCAGCTCCACCACCCTCTGCTGTGGAGCCGGTGCTGGTTTGGCATTGGTAGCGACAGAGGCAATGTGGGCAGGTGGCATTTTATGGCCAGGCAGTGAACAGCCGAGCAGTCTGCAGATGTTTCCAGAACATGCATGTTTGTGGAAACGAGCTCTGGGCATTTGGTGGATTTCTGCAGTGACAAAGAGAAGGGTTTGAGGGTGTGGTTTAAATTCCTTTCCTTACCCTGCTTGCTCTAAAATCTCTTCTGCCCACTGGGCTGGAGACCTCGAGGTTCTTAGCAAATCTGAGTGGTGCATTTAACCAGCTTGGCTTTTCCCCCCTCACTCAGCACTGCCAAGAAGGCAATGGATCCCTGGCAGGGAGGCAAGTGCCCTTTATGAAAGCAGACTTTGTTGCTAAAAATTGTCTTTTAGATGAATTGGGTTTAATGAACCCAGTTTGTGCAGTGAGGACGATGCAAGTTCCCTCGTGAACCAGCCCTTCCCTCTGATAGTTGGTGGCTGTGTCTGCTGATGGAGAAGAGCAGAAAACATGCGAGAGGCCCGGTGGAGATGGAAAGGGGGTGCCTGAGTAAATGCAATGAAGATCATTTTGTAGCCCCAGAAATTCCCTGCTTAAACCCCTTAGGAGGCATCAAGAATTCTTTCCTCTAAACAATTGTTTTTGAAAACCTAGATTTCTCTCCCTGGTCAAATGCAGCAAGGATATTTAATTTATCAAAAATGTCTTCGTGGAACAGTTCTGTCCTTGGGATCAGGGTGGGACCCGAGGGTACATGCTTGCACAGGAGAGAGCAGGTTCTTCTTTCTATTCAAGGAGAGGGGCTCTTGCGTTGCTCTGGCCAAGGGCTTTGTGGGACAGGAGCTAGGAAACTGAGTGGCCATAAAGCCACAGTGAGGCCCTGGGGCTGTTTTGAGTGGGCTTTTTCCCCATTACCGAAGCACTGAACCCAACACCCACAGCTTGGAGGAGAGGGTTAACATGGCTCGGATTTGGAGGGTTCAGCCCATGGTCAGAGGCCATCATAGCAGACAGGCATGGTAGAGCAAAATGCATGGCTCATAACGGCTGGGAAGCAGAGCAGGGAAACAGAGTCAGAGAGGAAGAGGTCACCTACAGAACCCGAGATCACACTTGCATGACCCTACCCAGGCACACCCAGAAGCCCCTGGGACCCCAAAGCCAGCTGAGCTGACTCTTTACCCTGAGTCTTCCATGGCCCTTGCTGAGATAGGGGACCTAGAAGGTGCCTGGCTTTTGTGCAGGTTACAAAGCTGATTAGCTGTGGGAGCTGCCACCATTTCCCTCTCCCAAATTTACAGTAACATCTATTCTGTTTAACAACATTCTCACCTTGGCTAATAAATATTCTCCTTACATTTCTCTTCAGAGAGCTCTGCTGTAGAATTTATAGCTCTTTTTTTTGGCAATATATGAATTTTCATAGCAGTGTCAGACAAGTAGTTAACCCTAAACCTGAAGTTTACACTTTCACAACACCCTGATGTCACCTCCCAGCTGGGAGCTTCTTCCCAGGACAGGGTCACCTGGGACAAGGTACCCGCCTGCGATGCAGCCCCAGACCCGGGCGCTAGTGTGTATGGGGCCTGGCGAGGGCCCATTCCTCGATGGAAGTGGCTTTTTGCTGGTCCTCAGGTAGTGAGGGGCCGTCCATGGGGACCCCACCCTACTGCTAATCAGCTCCTAACGCCCTCACCTTGGGGTTAATTCTAGCCTGTGAACTGAGGGGTGGACACCCGTATTCGGACCAGGATACCCATGAACCAGCCTCTGCATTTTAGCCAGCACCCCGGGGACCATCAGGTCTGGACACTGTGCTCCCACACCTGGTTGCACTTTGGAAATCCCCCGGGAGCATCCCGATTATGGATTTCCCTCATTCCCAGGGAGCCTGGCCTGTTGGATCTGGGGAGAGACAGACGGCTCTGGACGTGGGGATCTTAGAAGGTGTCCATGTGATCACAGTGCACGGCAAGACAGGAAACCTTTGATTTGGAGGGAAGCTTCCCTCTAAGCCTGGATGCGGTGTGGGGTGCCAGGGCTCCCCATGACACCTGGCACTTTCCCCCACTGAAGGGCTCCCTAGAGGGGCTGTTCTCGTCCCACAAACTTCCCTGCAACACGTCTTCACCGAGGTCTCAGTGGAAGACTTAAACCAATGGCAGGCGTTCAGAGGGGTTCACTCCTCTCTAGCGCAGGAGCCCCATCTTCCTCCAGTTTTGTGTCCCCCAGGAGGCCACCTTCTAGGGCAAGGGCTTTAGGGTCAGATGGCCTGGGTTCAGATCTCAGGGGGCATCTAGCAGAGGGCACCCCCACACCTCCACCACCTCCCAGACGAGGAGGGTAATGTACCCCCCTTTAGAGGGCGGCAAGAATGAAGATGTAATGCAAGGAAACCGGCTGCTGGGACTCTTACTCGGAGAATCAAAAGGGGACATAGAAGAGCAGGAGTCAAGGCTAACGGAGGCCTGTTCCTCGACGGTGAAGCCAGTAGAAGGGCACACCCAACAAACACAGGGAGTTTTTGGGTGCAGACACCGAGACAGACGCAGGAGTTGAAGGCGCAGGGTTGCCTGAAAGTGGAGGTGCGGGGAGGAGCCAGAGAAAGGAGCTTGTTGAGTCTCTGAAGAGCGGGGCATCCCCGCTGCCCAGCACGACCTGAGCCTGCAGTGGCAAAAGGCCGGACTTTTACCTGTGCTCTCCACCTCGGAGATCCAGGCACAGCTGGGGATGGATCCAGGAGGAAACAGGGATGGGGGCGGCAGAAGACCACCCTGGCTGCAGGCCTCTCCTCCCAGAGGGCTCCCAGAGTGCTGGTACCACATACACATTCCCCAGGCAGGAGCCAGAGCAAAGGTCAGAGGCGTTGAATTCTGGGGTCTTCCAAAAACACAGCGGGACCTTCCCATCGTCCTCTGCAGCCCTGGTTGATGACCATCCCTGTGAGAGGAGCTTCCAGCCACCCCGGAGGCCATACTTCCAACAGCAATAGAAGGAAACCTGCAATGTGGAAACCAAACCGAGCAAGAGAGGAAAAGGGATCGAGTGAACAGAGAGCATGTTCCACTTTTGAAGGCAGAGCAGGTTCTGGGTCCACAGGACCAGAAGAATATTCAGAGGACAGTGGGTGTCGAAAAGGAAGAAAACACAAACATAGAAATGAAATACAATAAAAAGATGGGGCCCCGGTGACAACAACTTCTGAGAAAGAACAAGGCTTTCAAAATGCCGAGGAAAGCATTTCCAGCCGAGAACTCCATGCCCAGCCTAGTAACAGAGAGTAACAGCAAAATGAGGGGATGTGAGAAGAAAGAGGGAGCCACAGGACTTGGACAATGGAGTCAGGGGGAGAGGGGGGATTCAGAACTTGGTGAGTGACGTCCCAGGATGGCCCCAGACAGTGAGGGACATACGCCATTGCTTCCGTTAGAGCAGGACGAAGGGCAACTCGGGATGCTGAGGGGACAGAGGTGTTTGCATGTATCAGGGGGAGTTTATGTCCCTCCTGGAGAGTTTGTGGGGGAGAGTTAGCAATGGGCGCGTGAAAGATGCATGTGAAAAACAAAGTCAACTACTTACTCCAGGAAACACAGAAAGTCAAGCAGGGAATGCGCTACTTTCCCAGAGCAGCTGGACCAATGTCTATGGAGTAAAAATATGTCCGCTGATTACAAATTTTTAAAAAATCCCTGGGAAGTACATAAGGTGAAGGTAAATTCACTAAAAACCCTCGCTACGCCTTGAAGGCACGAGATCACATCTAACAGAAGATTCTAGGTCCAACAGGATACCTAGAAAAATGGAGGTAAACAGGAAACCACCTGTCAGCACTAGGACTCGGTGCGGAGGCAAAAGGAAAAAGGTAGTTTATTTTTATTAACCTTATAGTATTATTTAACATTTAGAAATGAGCCTACATATACTGTGTAGAAATAAAATTACATCTTAAGCAGCACCGAGCTTCGTGCCTGACCCAGCGCAGGTACCAGGCAGCACGGGGAGGTGGTTCTGGTCACCCTGGGTCTGCTGCTCCTGACTGCTCTCCTCTGCAGAACGTGCTGTGGCTGGCTTTGCTTTTTGTTGTGCTTTGCTCTCTGAGCGAAGACTTTTTACCATGGGACCTCCCTGCAGAATCGCTCAGCGCCTGGGAGCCTGATTCAGCGCGGTTTTAGTGCTGCTTTCGTTACAGAAATAAATGAGGCTTAAAATAAGAAATCCATACTCCTGCCCTACACATAACTAGGGGTCCCTCCCATGAGGACTTTATTTAGGTGGAAAATCAACAAATCTTTAATCCCCTGGTGGGATTCAAGGTTGTCCAAGGGAACAAATGTTTTTTGCAAAACACCCACTTTGTCACCTGCCAGGTTAGGGGATTCACTAAGGATACTGGGGTGTGGGGTGGGAGACAGTACCTGGAGAGAGAATAGTATTTTACAGGGATTATCGCGGGGTGGGTATTTGTCAGGTGGGTCCCTGGTGGAGACAGCAGCATCCTGCATTCCGGGTGTGCAGGGGTGGAACCTGCGGAAATCTGTAGAGAATGGGGCTCTGGGCTGCACTCTTACTTGGGGTCTGTGGTCTGCTTACCTTCACCAGGCAGGCAGGCAGGGAGGCCCGGGTGGCACTAGAGTTGCTGGTATTTCCCAGGTTTCCATGCTGGGACATCTCACAGGTTCGATTCAAACCAAAAAACAAAGCATCGGCGGTCAGACACCCACACCGGGTGTCTTTTCTCCAAGTCATTTTCCACCCTGACTTTCCTTAGCCAAGCTGAAGTCGCTCCACACCCAGCTGGGTCCTCCTTTGGGTGTCTCTGGGCAGCGCCTCTCCAGTTGCGATTTCAATAGCAAGAAGAAGGTTTTTTAAAAATCAGTTGTCATTAGTGTTGGTAGGTGTGGTGGAGCCCTGTCCCCAGTTAGCTCACGGGTCTGAGGATGATCTGTGCAGGCAGCAGCCGGAGGGTCTGGAAATGCCTCTACCAGCCTGTGCCTGGGACTGGAACCGGCTGGGGAGCCTAGAGTTGGTGTGTGTGTGAGTGTGAGCAGGTGTGTGTGTGTGTTCCTGAGTGTGGGGCCGGGGGCAGCTGGGGTGGCAGCAAGTGGAGCCCAACTTCCTGGCATAGTCTATTTTTTAACAAACAGCGCTATGTTCTGTCTTGACCACTCAGCATCTTGGCTGCTCAGCCAACAAGACGGCACCACATTTCTTTTTAAGCGCTTGTGATTCAGAGATGGACTGCGAAGCCTTGTGTTTGCTCTGGGGCTGCTGCAGTCGTTCCTCTTCCGGACGGACGAGCGCGAATCTGACAGGTCTCCTGAAGGAGGAGGTGCTGGTGAGTTAGGGGGGCTGTGCCCCAGTCGCGCTTCCTTCCTTGGTGTGAGGAGCCCAGGACAGGCAGGCTCGGGAGGAACGCGTTGGCCGTGCTGCATGCTTGCTGTATGTCTGCACGGCTGTCGGGTGACAGCATGGTCCTCGTTTTAGGGACAGCACTGAGACAGAGCGTGCCACCCAGTGCAGAGCTCTGTGTGCTGTGGCTCGGTCCTTCTCGAAGCATTTGCTCTGGTGTGGGCAAGCAGCTAGGAGTTTAACCTCGGCACTCAGTGAGCACTTTTATTTTAAATCTTATTTTTTTAAATGCATGTTGGGAAAGTCGGGAAAACCAGCATGCCACATCCATAGTGACAAGGAGATATGAAGTCCCCCTCAACAGCCATTAGGGTCTCTAACCCGTGAGCGTGTAAGGCTAAGACGCTCCCCGGCTGAACAATAAACCAGGGGCGCTGAGTGCAGGGTTAGGTACAGAAAAGACTCCTCACAGACGGCCCCCAGGGCCAGGTGCAGAGAAGGGACCCCTGCAGGCTGGGGACAGAGGGCCAAGGGATACAGAAGCAGAGGCCCTAGGGCCCACCCTCACCCTCCTGGGGGATCACAAGAAGGAACTGGAGTTCCCCAGAGCCTGGGCGCAGCCCTGGACACAACACAGCGTGTAAGGAGAGCAGCAGAGGGCATCCAGCCCCTCTCCTCTTGGCTTGCCTCTTAGGGAGAGACTGCTATAATCGGAGCCCCGCAGGCAACCACAGGGTCAGCCTCTGCGGGGCACAGACCAGGCAGAGATTGGATGCCATGGGCAGCGCAGGGGGCAGCTGGCAGAAAACTCAGGTGAGTGGGGAAGAAGGGGAGTGGAAGGTGATGGCTGGAGCTCAGACTCTCCCGGTGGCATGATGAGGCAGGATACACTGCCCTCCGGCTGAGCTAAGCTGGCCTTGCTGGAGGGCAACAGAGGTGACCTCAGGCCCAGGCTGTCCACTTAGGGAGCCTGTGGTCTTTACTACTAATTTGCACACACATATCTACTTATGCACACATACACATGTGCACGTGCACACACACACACACACACACATACCTTATACAAGCACAGCTGACCGCCACTGCAGCAGTGCCCACAAGAGGACAGCTGAACACCTTCGAGGGCCGCATTTGCAGGCTGGGTTCCACCCCTCACCCTCCCAGGCTGGTGATGCGACCAGCCCTCGCATGTGGACAGGTTTGAGGCCAGCCCACAGTGCAGTCCCCAGGTCCACCCAGGCCTTGTTTTCCCCATTTGTCCAAGTGCTGGAGTCTGGCTGGCTGTCTTCCGGCTAACACTCAAGGACAGGGCTCCCGCCAGATGAAAGTGGGCCCTGGGCGAGCCCGGCTACACTGAAATCACCATAACGATCGCACGTGCTTCCTTGACTGAGCCCCTATTCCCCCTTGGCAGCAGCCACCCTGCATCCCGCCCACCCCAGTCAAGCCTGGTCTAATCCAGTAACGACGCTGGCCTCGTCCGGCAGGGTGCTCCTGGCCAGTTCAAAGTGCTCTGTCCCTGGGCAGGGCCCCTCCTCCACCTGCCGGGAAAGCAAAAGGGCCTCCTGCGTGGCCTCACTACCTGCAGGGGTAGGGACAGGGGGTCCCCGGTGGGGTGGCAGAGGCAAGGCCCTGGGGTCATGTCAGTTTCCTGGTGTCCAGCGGTCAGTCTGCATGTCTGATGGCTGTGTCTGTCCCCTGGGCACTTGGTGCCTACTGAGTCAGGTCCATGGAAGCCAGGTGGAGACTTCTGGCCCTGTCCCCGAGTGGACGCCCTGTCTCCCAGCCTCTGCCCATGTTCACTGAGGTCCTCTGGGCTGGCTGCGGGTGGGAGCAGCAGCCGCCCTGCTTTGGAAATTGGCTTTTACAGTGGTCAAGGAGGAGCATGCAGGGCAGGGTCCCAGCATGGCGTCCTAGAGCTGGGACTTGGGCAGCTCGGAGTAAGGCTCCGAGGTAATGAGGGGCAACCAGACAGGGTGGGAGGGGATGTGGTGATAGAGAAGCAGATGCGAGGCAGCCCTGGCTGGGCGGCCCTGCTGCAGGCAGCACCTAGCCCGCGACTGTGCCATAGGGGACGTCTGGGAACAGGCTGCTGCAGCACCACGCCTCAGAGCTCACACGGAGTGGAGAGTGGGCTCCTCGGGCCCTGGGTGCTGCAGGGTCAGCCGGGGGGGGGGGAGAAGTCCTCCGACTTCCCGGTGGCGTTTCTGGCTCCTGAAGGAGACGTGGGGAGGCCAACACCACCTCTGAGAAGGCACAGCAGCTTCTGTGGGGGCCAGGCGAGGACCCCCACCGCGTGTCACAGCCAAGCTGGCAGGTGCAGCTGTCGGGGGTGCCCCCCTGGACCATTGAGGCAACATTTGAACTGTGGGTATGGTGGGCTTGGTGTTCTCCTGTCTGGATTCTTTTTTGTTTTGTTTGTTTGTTTGTTTACTTTTTGAGGCAGGGTCTCACTGTGAAGTTCAGGCTGGCCTTGAGCTCACTTTGTAGCCCAGGCTGGTCTCGATCTCACAATGATCCTCCTGCTTCAACCTCCTGAGTGCTGGGATTATAGTCATCCATCACCATGCTGGGTTCTGTCTGGCTTGTTTGTTTTGTCTTACATTTGGTAGAAGAAATAGGGCTGAACCTACACTGGAAACATCACAATATGGAGAAACAGGATGAGTGAGTAGCTCAGTTCATCTGGGCGGAGACCAGCAGAAACCTCTGGAGCGGCACCAGCGTTCTTCCTTGGGGTGACCCAGAGGTGCAGGGCAGCAAGGAGTTAGCACCGGGGTCAGGCATGGCTCCCCCTGCTCCACTGCACCTCTCTGGGTGGACCAAAGTCATTTCAGCGTGCCCACCAGGATTTGACATTCTGAGACACCAGGACTCATGCAGCTGTTGTGAAGAGGACACAAAACCCAGGTGTGCACACTGCAGGTGTCAACCACTCCACTGTCACACTTCCCTGCACCACTGCACACCATGAGATGATCCCAGGGCACATGCCATGGACATTGCCTCTCTGACTGCTCACCTCTTCCTCCCTGCTGTACTATCTGGTCTATTATTTTTTGATGCTCTCCTTTAAATCGTCTCCATCTTGAATTTCAGCGTTGTGCTCAGCAAGAACATCTGTGAGTTCCCCATGCAGATGGGCTGCCTACACTGACACACATTAGCATACAAGTCAGTCTTAAACTGAGAAAATGGTCACCAAGGACACCCTGATGCCTCAGCCCATGGTCACTCATGTACCCCCAGCTGTGTGCTGCTGCTCTTGTCCTCAGCTCCTCAGTCAGTCCTGCCGCCCTCTGTCTCTGCCACCACTCCAGGACCCTCTGCTCCATTCCCATGCATGTGTCTCTTTCTTGGAATCTGGTCACAGACTCTGCCACCCTGTCTTCTCCCAGTGGTCATCTCCACTGACCTCTGGATCACTAGCTCCATTCTCTGAGGACTTTTGCACCTGCCTCCTGGTCCTTCACTCCACTCTCCTAAACCATGGAGCCACACCATGGAGTGAGTGCATGGTGTTGACATTTCTATTGGAGAAGCTCACTGGAAAGAAAAAAGTCCTGACAATGGTGGAGTGTTTTCAGTAAAAACAGCTGTATCATTGCCTTGTGAGCTCTGGCATCCCTCCTGGATGGTGGCACAGTCATGTGTTCCTCCCTGTGTTCCTCTGCTTTCAAGACAGTCCACATGGGCTCTCCTCCAATCCTGCATCTTCCAGCACACGTCACCAGCGTGGTCTGCAGGCTGGTCACCCCGCATCCCCATTAGACTGTGCTGTGGCTGTGTGGTGAAGCCACCTGTCTCAGCTTCTCCATACTCTGCCCAGAGTGGACCCACAGGGGTCACTGGCTGAACAAAACTAAGGCCAAGAGGAGGGAAATTCAACCTCTTCTGCAAAACATGAAAGCAAACTTATTGTGTTCAAACAAAGATGAGCCGCCATGGGTGATTAACATTCCGTCTCCTTAGTGCTCTTCCTTCTGAGGGGAGCTTCGGTCCCCGCCCCACTGGGAAGGAGGGAAGTCCAGCCCCAGGGACTTCCCCTGCCCCTGCCAAGTAGCTTCAGTGGGCCGGTCGGGGCGCAACCTTGGGTCCTGGTGCTGGAACCAGGGCACAGCTCCTCACAGTGGTGAAGCTATGACTGTGGGCTGTCCCTCTGTCTTGCTGGAGACTCCTTCCTCTGGTCCAAGTGTTTCCTCACCCCTTAGCTCGCAGGAGAAGTCCTGCCAGACTCTCACGCATCCCCGTCCTTGCGATGGGTGCTGTCATTGCCACTTGCTGGCTTCGTCCCAGCAGGATGAGCAAGGGGAAGAAGAAGAAGTAGCACTCTGATCCTGAGTCCTGTGTCTCAGGAGCGAGGTTATCTGTGATCCTGTGCTGTCCCCGGCTGAAGGACACTACCAGGAATCTGGGCTAGGATATTTCTGCTCATTCCTCAGGCTCAGAGATTTCCACTGTAACAAATCAGCAGAGACCTGGTGATAAACAGCTGATAAACAGCAGATAAACAGTAGGCATGAACTGCTCATGGTTCTGGAGTCTAGGAAGTTCAAGATGAGGTGCACACAGATTATGGCTTCCTGTCACTGGCAGAGGCAAAGCCACACTTTCTGGGGACCTTTGGGTATGGGCACTAATTGTGTTCAGCAGGGCTCTGTCTCCTGAAGACCCTACCTTCAGACACCACTCCCTTGAGGGGTGGGATTTCAGGGGTGAATTTGGGAGGACACTGACACTCAGTCCACATGTCTCATCTGCGGCTTCCCAAACTGCCTCTACTAAACCTTCTGCAAAGCACCCCATGTTTTAGGGAAGTCACTCTCCTCCTGGCTGGTGTGATGCTCGGGGATACCTATTCTAGGTAGGTAAGTGTTTATATCTCGTCTTTCCCTGGAGAAATCACCACAGGCAGTGGGAGGTGGCTATGGAGGTCAGCTCTAAGAGCGTGAAAAAAGGAAGAAACCAAATAGGAAGCTGAAAAGCACAGAAAAGAGAAGCTTAAGCTCAGGACAATCAAGCAGCAAGGCGGATACATGCTGGAGATAAAGTAGGAAACAGTAAGCCTCACGATAGCCCCTTATCACAGATTTCTGGCCCCTTTCTCCTTTAAAAAGATACACAATTACAATAAAGTAATGAAATGTATTGTAATTAAATACCAAAATAATTAAATTTGAAATTAAACATGATAACATCAAGTTGTTCAGACAGGATTAATTAGTGTCTTAATCTGATAAATCACTTTATTATTATTAGGATTAAGACTTAGAGGAAAGAAATTGCAAAAGGAATAATTCCTGCATTCCACAGAGAACTTCCTGGGCCTTGGGTTCCTTGTGTGCTGAGTTCTTCCAAAGCTCAAATGCAGAAGGCCAATACAAAGGCAGGAGCTGGAAGAAAAGGGAACATTTTCTTGAATGGGCTATGATTGTTGAGGCAAATTACTCAACATCCAAAATTAAGGAAAGGTTTATTTAGCTCACAGTTTGTAGAGGTTTCAGCTCTTAATTGCCTGGCTCTGAGGTAGGGGAGCTTGGCAGAGGAGAAACAGTCCGTGGCAGGCAGACGGCAGCAAGGAGCACACAGTGGCGGTAGCCCTTTTTCTGTCCCTTACATTTTATCCATGCTCCACACGCTTAGGCAGCCCTCGCACCTAGGGTGGACCTTTCCCTTACCCACACCCAGCGCTGTGCCAGCCCAGTCAGCGGGTTGATACTGTAACCACAAAATCTAATCCCAGCGTCACACAGTCTAGATCCAACCACCTCTGAAAAGCACCACCTCTGAGTACATGAGGCTTTGGGGGACATCTAGACACAAGCTGTAATGGTAAGTAATATTTCATCACGGAGTTCTGCTAATTTTTTACCTAAATAAGTAAAAGCCAAAGAGAAGTAGGCAGATTAATATCTACCCACCAAGTAGTAAATTTCCATGTCTACTTTCTCCAAAGTACTAGGCTAGAAAACCTGAGAGCATGTAAAAATATACAGAAAATAGTGTCTTCTTTCAAAATCAGGCATCCTCTCTGCTGAAGTCAGGGTTTGCAAGGAGAACAAGACAATATAGGACACAAATTTACAGAATTATAATAATCACCCAGAGTTAAATACAAGAAATATGGGAAATCTGTACTCATGCTAAGACCCCCAAAACCCAGCTGAGGACCTAGATCCCACAGCAGTGTCCTGCATGAGTCCAGCTGAAGACCTGGAGCCCATGACAATGTCCCATGAGAGTCTGTTTCGTAGACCTGCACTGGGAAGGCCCTCTGGTCAGTGGTGGAAGCTAGAAAGCCCGCACCAGTGGGATGAAGGATCTGTGCCAGCAGGCTGAGGGGTCTGCACTAGAGCCAAAAAATGATGCTCAAAATAAGGACGAGGCTCCCCTGAAAAGTGCCACAGCTGTCCTTAGTGACAACAAGGTCCCAAGTTCCTCCGACAATGAGAACAGCTGAGTTCATATCAGGAAGCCAACATGACAAGCTTCTCCTGGAGACGGAGCAGCACACGTCCTCCCCTGCAGAGCCAGGAAATGGTAAAGACGGGAGCTCCCCAAAGTGAACCGCGGCCATTCTCAGCGATGACAAGGTCCCCAGTTCCTCTGATAACAACAGAGTTCATATCAGGAAAGAAGCTCAGCAAGCTCCTTCCGGAGAGCCCGCGGCAACAGGAGAACCAACAACACTGCCTTTTCCTCTCCATGCCATCCACGCTCAGCCCACATTGATTCAGTTCAGTCGGTATTACAAATTGGCCACCAGTGATCAATCCACCACCTCCTTATGCCAAGGAGAAAAAAGGTGTCTCCAAGTAGAAGCTACAAGAGCGGTCAGTAACTCAGCAATAGAAGGTAGATTTAAATTAAGAGGCTTTGGGTTGTGCAGACAGTCCTCCTAGAGTGGGTGGGCCTTGGCCAATCAGGTGAAGGATGTAATAGAAAAGGCAAATGCTCCTGGGAGATGAGGGAGTCTGCTGGGGGGCCACCTTTAGACCTGACCCACAGCTCCCTTTGGTCTCCAGCCTGCTGGCTGCCTGTGGCTCTTGGACTTGCCAAGCCTCAGGTAAGAGAATTCCTGGACGTCAGATGCTCGCCCCTTTTGGGCTATTCTCTGGAAGTCCTGACTGGACTAGAGGATGAAGGCTGCTTTTGGGGATGCTGCCCACCCCCTTGGCTGATGCACTGTCCTGGAGCCCCTGGAGAAGCCCTGCTCCCTGCACAGCAGGCAGCAGCTCTCAGATTCCTTGGTTCTTGCCTCCTCTTTTAAGACTAAACGCTGGCCGCTGAGGGGACAGGAGTGGGGCGTGGCTTGGGGCAGGGCACACACCTACCATGCATGGGGCCCTGAGTTCAATCCCCAGCACTGCAAAACTCAACAAAAACCATAAAAACATTGCTGGTGAGCAGGGGGTCCTGCAAGTGCTAGCTTCTTGGGCTGAGAGGAGACACCTGCCTGTCTCAGCCTACAAATCCTAGAAGAAAGAGGGAATGAGATGGGAACTGAGCTAAGCACACAACAGACTGCCCACCTCCTCTCTGCTGGGAAAGCCCCTGGAGGCCTCAGGAGCTTCGAGGTTGGAGCCCTGGGCCTGGCATGCACACCAGTCATTCCAGCTACTTGGGAGACTGAGGCAGGAGGATCACAAGTCGAAGGCCAGCCTGGGCAGCTTATAGAGACCTTGTCTCAAAATAGAAAGTGATTAGGGCTGGGGGTGTAACTCAGCAGTAGGGTGCTTGCCTAGCATGCAGGAGGCCCTGGATCCTGTGCCCAGCATGCAACAAGCACCACTGGCTTTCCCAGGGCTGCTGTGAGACCAGGTGGCAGCACAGGACAGGGCTTTCCCGAGGGTTCAGGGGAGATAGGTGCAAGCTTGCTTGGCTGGAAAGGGCTGCTGGTTGCCCTCACTGTCCACCCACTCCGGCCTCAGTGATGTCCCCTGTAGTCTGTGACCAGCCACAGGGTCCCCGACTGTGTCCCTGAGCTGCATGTCCCTAGCAGCCTCTGCAGAGCAAAGACCCAAGGCCAAGCAGCCTGGAAGCCCGGAGCAGGATAAAATGCCCATCCCTTGCTGGACTGAAGCTAGAACCAGAAGTGGGGGTCCTTCCGGCCAATACAGGAAGCTGGCTCTGGGAGTGGAGGGCCAAAGAGAAGCAGAGACCGAGGACACACGTGAGCCCCTAGTGCCTCATACCCCCCTCCACCCGTGTCCTGTGTGGCTGACACATCCCTGGGGTCCTGCCGTTGCGTGGTCCTTCAGGCAAATCCGCCTCTGGCTGCAACAAATCCAGCCTAAGCTGCCGTGAGGAGCCTGCAGACAGGGCAGGAGTGGTGCCTCCAGGCTGCGCTCTGTCCAGATCCGCCGGTCTGCGCAGGGCGGGAGTGGCTGATCTCCCTGCGGCAGGGCTCAGGGCGCGTCCTTCACACTTGGCTTCCCTCCCACGGGGCAGCACTGCGTGGCTTGGAGGGGCCAGAACGTGGGGTGAGAGCGGAAGGACAGAAACTCCCTGCTTCTCCTGAGGCCTCTGGCTGTGAGCCGCCGGCCCCGCCCTGTGTCTTCACCTGGCCAGCCACGCCTGTGCTGCCCAAGGTCACCTTGAGCCCTCCCTGCCTTCCTTAGACCCTGTCTCTGAGCATTGCCCTGTCTGGGGTCCCAGGTCCTCTTATGTATGAGGGTGCCGGGGGCGGGGGGCATAATTCAGCCTCAGGAGGGGTCTTCATCGCCTTCCGGTCACCTGAGAGCAGGAGTCGTGATGAATGCAGCTCGGAGAGAACCCGAGAGGAGGTTACTGCTCACAGGGATCCCAGCGCACCCATGGGGGTGGGGTGGGGTGGGGTGCCAGGTCTCAGACATCTGTGTTCGCTCACTCATGCTGTGTATTTTTCTTGTACATTTCTTGGAAGACGTTAAAACACACAGAGCCCCCAGAGCCCTGTGGTAATGGACAAGGTAAATCCCCAGGCAGGGCGAAGGGGCAAGCAGCAAGGCAGGGGAGGGTGGAGGCCTGAGACGGACCAGCTCTGTGCCTGGAGAGGCCCCCAGGACGCGTCTGGGAGTGACCAGAAGCCAGGGCCACGCCACCGCCCTCCCCAGTGGAGCCGTAAAGCCAGCAAAAATGGATCCATGCAGAGAAATGCCAAGTCACCTTAAAGAGGCAGGCTCTGCGGCCGCGATTGGAGGAGGGCGATTGTGTGCATGAGCGTGTGTGTGTGTGTGTGCGGGGTGCGGGGTGCGGGGTGGGTACGCAGCACAGTGGCTCACTGGGAAGGAGCTGGACCGGCGCAAAGCCCTCCAGCCTCCCTCTGAGGCTTGCTGAGCGAAATCAAATCAAAGAACCTAATGGGGCTTCTACTTTTCTTTTCCTTCCCTTCCCTTCCTCCTTCTCTCTCTCACTCCTTCCTTTCATTTATGGTTGAGTCCCTTGTGCCTGGACCCCAGGCACAGAGTGGGGAGATAAGGACAGCTGCCCTGGCCCCTGGAGGTCATCACTACTGGGCTGACCCTGGACGGCTGCGGGGC
Source organism: Hydrochoerus hydrochaeris (assembly GCA_004027455.1). Lineage (NCBI taxonomy): Eukaryota > Metazoa > Chordata > Mammalia > Rodentia > Hydrochaeridae > Hydrochoerus > Hydrochoerus hydrochaeris. The sequence goes on along the minus strand of PVLA01002567.1, from coordinate 238,529 downwards.
TGGGGGGCACGGGGAGGGTAAAGGAGGCCGGGACCGGGGCTGGGCGGGGCCAGGCTGCTGTGCTCAGTTCCGTCCTAAGTCCCCTGGGTTCCTCTGCCCGGGATCCGGTGAAGAGAGGACAATGCCACTCAGAGGGCGGAGCCTGGAGATAGGGGTGAGGGACGTGCCTGAGGGAGGAGAAAGAGAGGGGCCAGCAGCTGGCCAGGCCAGCTTTCTGGTCCACTCTGGGGGAGTTTGTCTCTGGAGCTGGCAGGGGTGTGGGATCCTGTGCCATGAACACCCCAATCTTTTCCCACCACCCCAGGACCCCCAGGACTCAGCCACTGTGGAATCCTGCTGAGCATCCCCCCACCGCCACCCCAGCCCCTCTGTCCCTGCCCTGCCCTCCTCTCCCTGGCCAAGGTTTCCTCCTAGGGGGCGGGGGCAGGTGGCCCTTGGGTGTGAGCACCTGGCATACCTGCTGGCCGTTTCCCTGGACATGCGGTGTCTGTTGTGCAAGCCCCTCCCGGCTCACAGCGCCCCATACACATCCTACAAAGTGCCAGGGTGCTGCCAGAACCCTCCACATCCGTGCCTGATGCCAGCACCCGGGGATGCCTCTGCGTCACCGGTGTCACAGAGCTGAAAGGGCGGGCCTTCTGGGCCTTCTGGGCCCAAACTGACACGTGTTCCAGCCCCTCTCCTGGAGGTGTGGCCTGCAGGATCCCCAGAGCTCCTGGGGAATTGGGCGGTGACCACCCACAGAGTGCCCTCCATGCATGCTTCCCACCTGGGGACCCTCACTGAGAAGCCAGAAGAAGCCTCCTCTCGGGCCTGCTCTTGGGGACCCCAGCCAGGGGAGCTCTGTGAGCAAGGCTGCTGCCCTGATGTCCCCTCGCCAAGCCACACAGTGCCGTCCCTGTCTGAGTGGATGGCCCGGGCTGGATGGCACGCCCTGACTCCCGCCGCACGGAAGCTCTGCAGCCCACCATGCTCTGCAGATGGACAGGCAGGTCTCGAGAGGATGCAGCCCCGAGAGGGCTGTTCCTCCCTGTGTGTGACCTCCCTTGTTGCCGCTCAGGCTGGGTTTCAGCAGCCCCAGAATGCAAGGGACAGAGGACCATGCACTTTGGGAGGGATTTGAAGCTTTCTGTGAAAGACCAAGCTCCACATGTTCAAATTTCTGGCCACAGAGAGGCCGTTCTGGGCCCGCATCTCCTGCTCTCGGCCCAGGCAGGGCTGTGGCTGGACCTGGGACTCTGCCCCCTCTCTACCCCCCACTCCTCACCCAGCTCTGTCCTGGACAGCGCCAGCCTGTGGACCGCGTCCCCAGGGCTCGGGACGGTGGCTGACCAAGTATTTTCCATTTCTGGAGACGCCGTGTTATCTCCCCAGTGCCCTCTCCCTGGCCTGTGCCTGCCTGGACCCCAGGAGGCCAGGGTTTTGAACATCTCCCTAACAACCCGCCCAGCACCTGGCTCTGCGCTGCCCCTCTGTCCTGTCAGCGCCCGGCCTCCCAGTGCTCCCATCTCTAGATGAGACGAGTGAGGCTTATGCAAGGTCAGGGGCTCAGCAGCGGCAGAGCTGGGACTCAGCCCAGGTCCGTGTGTGTCCCGAGCTGCAGCCGCGCCCTGCAAAAGGCCGCTGCTGTCCAGAGCAGGTGGATCAAGTTCTCTTGAAGGTCCAGGAGCAGCTTCAACTCTCTGGGCCACGAGCCTGGCTCAGGAGCAGCACTGTCCCCCCTCAGCTGCCCCAAGTCCGCCTCCTGCAGTGGGACACGGGGCGGGCCTCAGCGGGGTGCACAGAGATCAGAGTGTGGCCTGGGGCTCCCCGGACAGGCTGGCCCTCAGCGGATGGCAGTGGGCAGGAGGGAGGCTGCCTGGGGTGGCTCCCGAGAGAGGAGGAAGAGCCCTGGCCTGGGCACGTGCGCAGTTGCTGTGAAGGGCTGGAGGCACACCCCCAGCACTTGAGAAGCTGAGGCAGGGGGATCACCACCAGTTCAAGGCCGGCCTAGGCAGCATGGTGAGGGCCTGTCTCGAAAAAACCAAACAAACCCTCCTAAAAAAAAAAAAACAACCCAGGGAGAAAGCTTTCCTGCACACCCATGAGTGCTCCCCACCCCAGGTGTGACGTTGGAGCTCTCCCAGAATGCCTTGCTGCCACAGCGGCTTGGCCCATGTAGGTGCTGCTGTCTCTGGCCAGGAGCAGCTGCCCAGGGGTGAGGGGCAGCTGGGAAACCAGGGTGGCAGGGCCAGGGAGCCTGGCCGGAGCGGCCACTGGAGGAGGCTGGAGCAGGTTGAACTCTATGTATCAGGGTCCTGTGCTGGCAGCAAGCTTTGCATGAGCTGCCTGTGGGGTGTAGGAGCTGTGCTCCCCCAGAACCTAGGCATCTACTGTGGCCAACGGCCAAGGCCACCCTGTGAGAAAGTGTGGGTGCAATGCATGAGGCTCCCTAGCGGCTCTGAGTGGCTGCTCAGGCCCGATAGGTCCTTGGGTACTGGGGGCAGACACCAGGCTGCAGTTCACAGGGAGCTGAACTCTGAGTCCTTTTGATTTTTTGAGACAACATCTCACTGAGTTCCTCTGTGGCCCAGACTGGGCCGCAGCTTGCAATCCTCCTGCCTCAGCCTCCTGCAGGACCTACAGCATATGGCTGACTGGCTTCTTAAGCACAGGGCTCTGGTTTAGCTGAGTGCTAAACTTTTCCTCTTCATTTCCACCACCGACCACAGACTCGGCCCCGCCTCCCTATCCGCATCCGGGGATATTTGCAGAATGGCCTCCGAGCAGAAGCTACTTCAGGCTGCCCTGGGTCACTCTGGTCCGATACAGCTGGGCTTCAGGGACGGGCAGACCATATCTGCCCCTGGCCAGTTGTGTGACATTGAGCGAGTGACTTAAACTCCATGGGCTTTTGTTTATCTCCAAAATAAAGAGTTTAAGGCTCCAAAGCGGAGCCCTGGCCCTGAGCTTTCTTTGAGACCAGGAGAGCGATGTTTGCTCCAGAAGCCTTGACTTCGGGTCCCAGAGGCTCCGGTGAAGGAAAGAATAAAAACTCATACGGGGTGGGGGTGGGGCGCCCTGTGCCATGGGGTTCTCTGAACTCTCCGCAGGGATGTGCTGGTGCACAGAGGGGCAGGGATGCGCTGGTGCACAGAGGGGCAGGAAGGCGCTGGAGCCAGGAGAGGACGTGGCAGAGAGCTGCAGCGTGGTCCTCCCCGGAAGGCCCGAGCTGGGCTGACCCTGGCGACCTGGCTCCAGGGCCCCGGGCCTCGGCCTCTTTCCTGGGCGCCACCACCCCACCCCCACCCCCACCCCATCTTGGGAGCAGGGCGGAGGCCCAGCTGCCTCCTGCCTCAGAGCCCATCTCTGTTTACCACTTAGTCGCAGCCCAATGGAGTCAGCGCGGTATTGATTAATTGCAATTTTTTTGGAATACACATCCCCTCTGATGTTTTATCGTCAGTGCATTAAGAAGCTGAACAAGCACGAAGCCCAAACGGACTAGAGCATGCGGCAGAGCTTCCCTGCGCTGCGGTCTGATGTGCAGCCCTTACCTTCTGGCAGGGGTGGCACCTGGCCCAGCCCACACCTTGGCCCAGCGTGGGGCTCTGTGTTCGTTTTTCTGCCTCCTGAGCTCTGGGGGGTGGAGACACGCAGCTGGAGGGCAGCAGGGAGGAGGCCGGGGACAGGTGCCCTCCTTGGTGCCTCCTGTCCTCTGGCGACCCTAGCCTGGCCGTCAGTCACTCTCTGTGGCCGTGCAAGGTGCATCCCTGGTCAGTCTGGGCCGTGGAGAGAGCCTCGGCTGGGCTCTTTCTGTTTGGAGACCTCCACTTCTGCACTGGACCAGGTCTCAGGGTTTTGTGACCCTCCCCGCCCAGTCCCCCCACCTGTCTCTCCAAACCATTTCCTTCTCACTCAGTGTAGCAGAGTTCTCTGGGGGCACTGCCAGGGAGCCGTCACCTAAATATCAACCACCTCCTTCCAGGCCCTCTGCCCGTCCCCGGAGCTCATGGGTGGGACCGTGTGGTTCAGGTGTGGATGCTGACAGTTTTGCCTGCGTTCGGCCAGCTGGGTGGGAGGTGTGGGTGCTGGCAGCGTGGTGGAGGGAGCCTGGGTGATCTGCAGCCTGGAGGGTGGCCGTGCCCAGCGGGTCCTGGAAGGCCTGCTTGGTGGGGCCATGGCACGGGGGCCCCTGGAAATCTAGAGGCTAGAGGCTGCGTGGCAGGGTAGGGCGGCCGCTGGGTCCTGGGCACCTCCTGTAGCACGCAGGCCCTGCATGGGTGCCAAGCACTGAGCTCAGTGTCCAGCGTCCAGCAGGAGAGCAGGGCCCTGGGGCCAGGATGGAGCTGAGCCTGGGGTGGCAGGAACTGCTGGTGCTGAAGGCCAGGCTAAGTGGGTTGTGCAGGGGCTGGAGGAGTCTCAGATGGGACAGCCCAGGCCACCGCAGAGGCTGCGCCTTGGAGCCTGGCCAGGGCCACTCCTCGCCACCACACACAGCTGCCGGCTCTGGCGCGTGAGATCTCCACCCGGGCCTGTCTCTGCCTCTGTCACATGGCACACACTAGTGCCACCGGGACTTCTGCAAAGCTCCTTGGCCAGAACAAGAGCTCAACAAACCCCCTCGGCCTCTTAGCCAGGGCTGGGGGCAGGCGGCTGCCCCGGCAGCGCTGAGATCCATCCTGGCTCCGCCCTCCCCACCAGCCTGAGCTTGGCTGGTGTAGGAGCTCAGACGCAGTGCTGACCCCTTCGGGCCTCAGCCCTGGCAGACTCGTCGCCTGCCTCCTCTCCTGGGGGTACCCCCTCTTCCATGCCTGATGTGAGGAGTGCATCGAGGGAAGAGCAGGGGGCGCTGGGTGTGCCAGGCTGGTGGTGATGATGACAGAGTCTGAGTTGACCCAGGTCCCACTCCCGGCTGCTGCCTGGGGAATTGGATGGCGTCTGCTCACTTGGGAGCTCTGAGCCCAGTGCCGGGTGACCACACACTGGCCATGCCCCCTCCTGTGGTCCAGGGGCGCCCTCTCTGCCCGTCATCTGCGTGGACCCCAGCCAGGCTCTTTTCTAGGCAGCCTGACCTAAGGGCGCCCCCTGGCCCATCCTGGACCCTGGACGGCCTCTGCACAGCTCCGGTCACCCCAGGACTGTCGGGGACGGTCTGAGCCCTCGGGCCCTCACCCTGCCCCATGCCCTCCACCTACCAGGGCTGCTGTGGGAGGTCGCTGGCCCCCAGGAGCCCGGATCAGGTGAACAGGTGGGTGGAGGTCAGACTCTGCAAGGCCGCAGCCTCCGAACACAGGGAAGGGTGCCGAGGCCCCCAGGCCTGCAGGGCAAGGAGCGCAGAGATGACGCGCTCTCCTCTTCCCCTACTTGTCTGTACTGAACCTTCACTCTGAGCTCCACCCTGCCCATTTTGCTTTTGCTATTTTGAGAAAGGATCACTAAGTTGCCCAAGCTGGGCTTGAATTAGGGATCCTCCTGCCTCAGCCTCCCAGAGTGTCAGGATTATGCCCAGCTCATCTTTCTTCTTATCCTATTCTGCAAATCACTGTGGAGGAACCAGAAGAACCGTGGGCCAGGCCTCAGGGTGCCTGCTGTTGGCCCCCACCCTGGGTTAGCATCTGCCCTCCCCCAGGCACCCAGAGGATGGCTCCATGTCTGGAGAGAAGGTGGGAGAAGGAGAGAATCGGGGTCCAGAGAAGGGAGGGGCGGGCTCAGGAGGTCAGAGAGCCCTGGCCTCTGGGGCTGCAGCACATCGGAGAGGAGGGACGCTTGTGCCTGCAAGGCTGGCCCCTCTAGGGGCCTGACAGGCTTGCTGCTGGATGGCTTAGGACCAGCCCAGGACAGGTGACCAGAGACAGCGCCGCACTCAGGAGACACGGGCCCTCACCACAGAAGTTCTGAGCCCACTGCAGGTGTCCTACACCATGGAGCACCACTCAGCCACAAAGAAGGATAAACTGAGTCACTTGAAGGAAAATGGGTTGGAGCTTGAGACCCGGGATACTGTGAGATCAATCAGACACACAAGCTTAAATATTGTGTGGCTCCTCTTACGGGGATGTGAAACGGCAGTGACCTCCTGCTGGGTTTGAGCCAGGAGCTTGACCACTGTCCACCTGGCAGGAGCCCAGGGTGCAGGAGGAGAAAGGGTGTGAGGGTTCCTGTCCCCACCCCACTCCTACTTCCTGTCCCTCTCCTGAGATAGGAGCCACCCCAAGAGTGGCGTCTTCTTCGGGCCTGGGGAAACTCAAAGAGCTGCGTCACCTTCCCAAACGGGGGAGAGGGGGAGAAATCTGGACCCTTGATGGCCCCCAGGGGTGGGCGGAGGGGAACTGGGGGGGGGCTGGGGCTGGTTCCTAAGCTTACTTGTGCCCCTGTGAAATGGGAACCAGGGGGTGGCAGTAATCGTTCCTTTGTGTGGGAGTGGCTGTGTGCAGCGTTTAGGGGGTGCAGCCTCGCCCCGCCCCCCCCAGGATGAGCGACCTGCTGTTCTCACTGGCAGGGGAAGTGGGGCGGTCTGTGCCTAGATCCCCAGCTCTCCGAAAGTGTGCACAGCAAAAGCCCAAAGGAATGAGACAGAGGAGTGGAACCCTCGGCAGAGCTTGTAACCCTGCGAGCCGGCCGGCGGACTGGGCCTGGGCGGCCCATGTTCAGTCAGAACAAGCAAGGAGCTGAGTGGACAATGGAGGAGACCTGAGCAGGATCTAGGGCGGGGTTCAGGGACCCCTCAGAGCAACAGACGAAGCTAGTTAAGGAAAACCATCCAGAAAGTCTCCGTGGCCTCAGCGTGGCCTGATTGCCCCTGAGGAGCCTCCTGGTTCTCAGCTCAGCCCTGCCCGGGCCACGCCGCAGCCCTGCACGTGTGCTCAGCCTCGGCGGCTCCAGCAGGGCAGCACCTATTTCCACGCAAGTCCGCAGGTTTCACGTCCCTGTCATCTGTAAATGCGCCCCTTGCCAGTGGCCGCAGGGCCCTGCTCTCAGCTGCAGGAAGCCACATGCCCCACCCCAAAAGGAGGGGACTGGGCTTGCCGGAGCTTCGTGGGCTCCCGGAGGCCGAGAGGGAGGGGACCCCCGCCCGTGGCTGTGCCCACGGCAGCCTCCACCCGCCCTCCTCGCCCGGAGCAGGAGGCTGTGAGTCAGGAGCCTGTAGGGTTTGTCAGTTTCTCCAGAAGGTTCCATCCTGGAGTCCTAAGAGCAGCAGCCAGTGGCTAATGACATGCAGGGCAGGGGCTGGAGACCAGGGACCCCCAGACCCAGAGTCCAGCGGGCAGCACCCCAGGGAGCCTGTTGGTGTCCCAGTGCCGCTGTCAGAGAGGGTGCTTTCTTCCCCCGCTGTCCCCCAGGAAGTGCCCCCAAAGCCCTGCCTGGGAGCCAGCTGGCCCTGTGACCCCACCCAAGGTCACAGGCTCCTCTGGGCACCACGTCCACAAAGTGTCGGATTGGCTGTATCAGCCCCACCCCCCATCAGAGCCTTCTAGAATTTGTCCAGCTGCAAAGCCCCTTGGACCACACCCGTCCCTGCTTCTGCCCCTCCCCCACAAGGTGACCCCATCCCCCTACTCCTGGGCACTAATGGAAACCCACACGTGGCCAGTGGACCTGCTCCCCCACGGACTCCAGCCTGCCTGCCTGCCTTTCATGATGGTCCTGCCCGTTCCAGTCCTGAGGACACGGCAGCAGACTGGACCCCAAGTCTGATGACCTCAAGAGCTCTGAGGAGGAGCCAGGTGTGGTGATGCACATCTGTAATCCCAGCACTCTGGGAGGCCGAGGCCCGAAGATTACAAGTTCAAGTCCAGTCATGGTTACTTAACGACTTAGCAGGACCCCATCTCTAAATAAAAATTTAAGGGCTGGGGATGTGGTCAGGGTGAATGCCCAGGGTGCCATCCCCAGTACTGCAAAAACAAAGCCAAAACTCCAAAGAGGAATGAGTGATCCACGGCCCTGCTGCAGGCCACCTGCTTCTCCACCTCAGAGCGGGTATAAGAACATCCGTCAGCAGTGCGTCACGCATTCACTCAACAACCACTGATCCAGCACCTGCTAGCCAGGGAGGCAGATGCCAATCAGTGAGTGCCTGACGGGCAGGCTGCGCCCCTCTCCTGCCCTCAGACCCCTGTGGTCTCTTGCTGTCCGCCAGCCCTGCCTCCATCCTGGCTTCATTATCAGTTCAGATCTCACGAGGAGAGAGAAACCACCAGTTAGTTGAACAGAGAGAATTTGGTGTAGAGAATTATTGCCAGATGCACGCCGGTAGCCCTAGCTACTCAGGAGGCTGAGGCAAGAAGATTGCCTGAGCCCCAGAGGTGAGACCCCCTCTACCAACAAGATGGAAGAAAAACTCTGAACCCCCTAGGAAGGCCCCACCCCCTCCCCCTACTCGGGGCTGAAGAGCAGGGGTTGGAGTTCGTGGGGCCATGGGCTCTGCACCCTGCCTGCGGGAAGCTCGCAGCCTGTGGCCGGTGTGGAGGAGGTAGAAGGAGACACTTGGGTGAAGGGAAGCGGCTACTCCTGGGGCCGCAGAGGCAGAGACAGGAGGGTCTCCCTCCCCTGGGCTCCCAGAGCCCCCAAGGAAGAGCCGATCAGGGCACCCCTGCAGGAGGTCAGGGTCTGCAGGCTCCTGGCCGCACACCACAACACAGAGGCACCGGGTCCTTTTGCTGTGGCAGCCCAGGGGTGACAGCCCAGCGGGGGCTCTGCCAGTGGTGGGGAGCTGCCCTGGGTGCTCCGTTTGCTCTATGGATGGCCGGGCTGCAGGCCAGTCCCTGAAGACCAGTGTGAGGCCAGAGGTAGATGAAGGCCATCAGCAGGAGGGGCCGGATCCCCACTCCCAGGGACAGAGCTGTGTGCAGGGACAGGCTTGTGACAACACTGAAGCCTGGTGGCACCGAGTGCTGGCAGGCTGCAGTCCTGCAGCCTTCCGGGCAGAGCCGGCGGGGCCTCCCACCCGGGGCTAGGGACGGGGCCCAGAGGCCTCGCAGGTCCAACCAGGAGGCACCGAGCCCTCTAGCCTCTGCCTGCCCACGTAGCTGATCAGGCCCAGGAAGACGGGCACTGGGCTTCCCTGGCGCTGGGGGCCCATGGCCAGCCAGGCAGGGAGAACAGGCGGGCAGGGCTGGACGCAGGGCAGGGGATGCATGGCCCGTAATGGGCTGCTAATTGCTCTATAATTGCAACTCCGGGCAGAGTGTTCTGGAACTGCAGAACTGGGCAGAGGAGGAAATTCCAGCAGAACACTTTGGATGAATAATTCAGTGAGCTGAAATGGGAAAGTTTTCTTTCCACTAAAGTTGGATCTGAAAAAAACAAAAGGAAAACAATGACCACTGCCGAGCTGAGCCTTGTGACATCTGCCCTCGGCACAGCCACCACGACCTCCGCCACTGGCTCCTGGAGACACCGGGGACGTGGGGCCCCAGGTAGGAAGCGACCTGGGTGACAGTGAACTTGATCTGCACACCACCACCCCTCCCCTTCCGAGCCTGTCTGCCGCGGACACTCACTGGGCAGCTACCAGAGCCCAGCGGTGCTGGGGTTGGGTTTGCTAGCGGAGCAAGTGGACCCTGCTTTTGTTCTCCTGGGACCCTCTGTGGGGAGGGGCCGGACACTGTGTGCAGGGATGGGCGTCTACACGGTGCCATTCATGCCGAATCAACCCGGTTCAGCCGGAGAGAATAGAGCACAGGGACCGAGCCGCTTAGGGTGCTGGGCCTGGGATGGGGCTGGGGATTCTGTCCTGAGGTCCCCCTAAGCCTCGTGCTCTCAGAGGCCTTATGCAGGGTGGCTGAGTCAGGAGGGTCCTGCAGCCAAGTGTGATGTCACGGGGTGGGGGTGGCGGCCTGGAAGGGTCCTCTCCCAGCAGGCTCGTCCCTTCCCGCCTTCCTCCTGGCTCTCCCGCACCAGGCCCTCCTGCCATTGTGTCTGCCCGGAGCTGCCGACCAGGTGAGGGCTCAAAACCAGGGGCCAGAACCAGCCCCAAGATAAACCTCAGCTCCTTGAAGCTGCTGGTGCTGGGTACTGTGTCCCAGCACCAAGGACAGTGACTAAGACAAAGGGCGAAGGGACGCAGAGGTGCCCGCAGCGGGACTGAGAGAGGTGGCTATCAGAGAGCAGGACCGGGGGGTGCGCCCTGGACAGGAGGCAGCAGTTGAGAGCTGGGACCAGGGAGCCCTCGGGTCACCGTGGGAGCCCAGGACTCAGGAGAATGGCAGCTCTGTGAGGCGGAGGCCCGCCTGCCCTGCTGAGTGCTTCCCAAAGCCCGGGCACCGACTGACATCAGAAAGCCGAGAAGGCAGAGGGTCTACACCCCGCCCGGAGCCCATAGCAGGCAAGTGAGGAGCCAGCGCCTGAAGGAAAACAGTGGTTTTCAGGGGGAGAGTTAGGCACAGAAGGTTGAAATGAATGTGCCTGGGTGGCCTCTTGAGGGTCATGTGAAATGACAAGGAGCTGTTGGGTAAGAAGGGGAGGACCTGAAAGGAAGTGCTTGCCAGGTGTGTGCAAAGGCCCTGTGGCCTGCAAAGCACAGCTTGGAGGAGTCAGGAGGTGGGATGCGGTTGGGGCCGGGGGACGTGAAGGAACTGTTTACGGGTTCAGAGGGGGAGGTGTCACGTGTGCTGCCTTCAGTCTGCAGAGGTTTTGAGCGAGAAGTAGTGAGCTCTAGTATTACGGACCACCAGGAGCACAGTTCCAAAATACCTACTGTGTATATTTTATGAAAGCTCGAAGCCAGGGGCTCGAAGGCTCCGGACAGAGTGATCGGGAGGTGGAAACACTCACTGCCCTTGCTGGATTGGTACATGCCGTATATACTGCAGCGTGACACCGCATTGCGTCAGCGTGTGCGATCGTTATGCACTGCTCAAAACTTTGCTAAGGTTTAAAGAGACGGAAATGCTAAGCTGGCTTGGCTGCTACACACACGAACCGGTCCCTACTATCACACATGCCCCATGTCTTGGTATAATTAATAATCCCATCACCTCTTCTTCTAAATTATTCTTAGAAATTCACATGGTGTCTGTTTATTCCCAGGCGAAGCAAAACGCGCAGCTCTTCCATGTCTCCCGGGGCAGGTGGCGCCTCCCCAGGGCCGGGCCGCTGCCCTCCCTCCGCAGGCCTGGGAGCATGGCAAGCGGAGTCCCAGCAGGGTCCAGGCAGATGAGTTCCACCGGCGGGGGGATTCCTCTGGAGCAGGGTTGCCGGGCCCCTGCGTGCCCATCCGTGGAAACGAGGGACAACCCTCGAATCTGTCTCATATCCCCCTTGGCCCCTGTGACCCCATCTGACTTATTTAAGTGCCTCTGCAGTGTGACTTGTTTGAAACCCCACTTGCATGCACAGTTAATCTAATTCTGTGCTTCTCGTGAACATGTTTTAATCTTAAATTTTAATCAGATGGAATTTTTAGGAATAGATTATTCCATGAATTGCAAACTTCCATGTTCTTCACAGTGTCATGAAAACACAAATGCATGAATTGTTGATGAGGAATCATTCAGGAAACAAAGGCTTTGCTAACCTCTTACTCAAAACTAGCTTACCTGAGTAACCGGATGCTGCCAAACACAACAGGGGTGAATGGGTATCAGGAGGCTTTATTTCTAGCCACGAAGGAGTAACTGGAACCAGACTTAGCTTCTTATGGTTTGGGAGAAAATGGAACAAAATGTACAAAGCGAAAGTTTTCAGACACGGACCAGGCTAATCCCTAAGAGAAAGGGGGGAGCGGGGACTGCTCTAGCCCGGTTCCCATCTGGAGGCTCTTCCTGCCGCAGAGAGCACCCCAAGGCAGAGCCTGTCTTTCTGAGTTGCACAGAAAGAAATTGTAGTTGGGAAAATCTGAATGTGGCAGGTGACCTTGGAGAATGAAGCCTCAAGGGGAAACCAAAAGGCACGGGGAGTTTAAATCGTTTAAAAATGCATTGCTGTAAAGAGCCCGCTGCCATGAATGCAGCTCAGGACCCACCCGCTGCTTCAGGCAGGCTTACCCCATCAGCCTGGCCACTTTCCAAAGCTGTCCGGAGTCCTCTTTCCTGAGTGTCTTTGTGAGGTGTGATGAAGATTATGTGCCGAGCACCATCCAATGGGAAGGAAGGGTCACAAAAATATGACACTGCCATCATCCACCTTAGTCGCCAGGGCTGGCACCATGCAATCTCTGGCTCTTCCCAAGGTCAAAGTGACCGTGAGCGGTCAATGCTTCATATCGATTGAGGACATGGAGGCAGCCAGGACAGTGCAACTGAGGACACCTGGGAAGAGAACTCCGGAGCTGCTGCAGGAGTGGCGAGGACGGTGGGATCAGTGTGTGTCCGTGTGCGATGAGGATCTTTTCAGGAGGCTTCATAGCAATGTGTCTTTCACTGTAACCAATTTTTAAAAATTAAACATTCACCATATTTTTCGTTAAATGGATACTCGAAGAAATGGCTCCAAAGACAGTCACAGGAACCCTTGCATTCCTTGATGAACATAAAAGTCACCCATGTGTGGAGCGAGGAGCCTAAAACTGAGAAAAGACCAACCACTGAGCCATGAGCTGGACCTCGCCCAGACCTCGGGGGCTGAGGGATCTCCACGGTGACAGTGGAAAGGCCCCAAGGGAGTCCCATCGCAGAGCTGATACACCCCCCTCAGGCCCACGGCCACTCGTGATTCACCCTTAGCACACGTGAAAGCTTAAAAGCGAATCTCAGTGGAACCAAGCAGAGGTGCAAACAGCTCAACTGCTCGCCCTAGAAAAGACCAGCCCCCCTCGCAGGTGCGCAGTCGCAACTGTGCTCCACAGTGTAGACGTCACAGGTGCGGCCCTGGCCAGGCCCCGGCCAGTGCAAGCAAACGCGTGACCGAGGGTGGGGAGAGGTGGAGGCTGAGGAGCCTCACGACCTCTCACGACGTGGCTCACAAACACTTCCAGGGGATCAAAAGAGAGGAGAGAATTTGGACTGAAACTGAAGTTATTAACAATCAACTGAAAACTCAGGATGTGAAAGTAAGGCATCTGATTGGGAAGGACGCAGCAAGTTAGACATTGAAGAATACGGTTATGCACCAGCCTTGAGGGTGTAAGGGTAGAGCCTATCCACAGTGAAGCATAGAGGAGCAAAAACGTGTCTTAAAAAACAGAACAATGCCTCGTGGACAATTTCGGATCCCAGAGGACTGACCAGACAAAAGGTATTTGAAGAAAGAGATATAATCTTACAAATTTGATGAAAAGTATAAATCCATAAATCCAAAGATTTCAGTGAATGGCAAGCAGGCTACTGCAAAGAACCCAGAGCCCAGACACAATACCATCAAGTTGCTAAAAACCCGTGATTGAAAAGAATAATTTCTTTAAAAAAACCAGAGGACTAAAGTTATAAATTTCATAGATTTCTGTTCAGAAATTATGCAAACTAAAAGAAAATGGAGAGATACAGCTAAAATGCTGAGAGGAAGAGGAAAAGTCCCAGAATTCTATAAACGCCTCTGATCTCTCAAAGTGAAAGCAAATGCATTTTGAGAGAGAAAAAAGAAGGTAATTATTACCAACAGGCTTGCACTGTAGAGGCAGCAGGGATGAGTGACAGGAGGGGAAAATTCAGATCTACCCGAAGGAACGAGGATGGATGGAAACAGTAAATACAGGGGGAGTCGAGAAGGCAGTTTGCCTCATCTTTATCGACCATGTAAGGTAAAATGCTAATCATCCGTGCAGCGTAGGCATGTATGAAGGCAAGGCGCGTGACGGTAAAATCACAAAGCCTAGGCCGAGAAAAGTGAAGCAGGCTGTGGTAAGGTTCTTATACAATAGCTGAAGTAATTCAGTAATATTTGCAGATACACTGGAATAAGTTGAGGGCATATTTTGTGACCTCAAGCAAAAACAAGCAAAAATACTATTAAAAATAGAGATAACTAATAAGTCAGTAGTGACAATATAGTTGAATATAAAAAAACACACACCGTCCAAAAGAAGTTAGAGAAGAGGAAAAGTGGAAGAAAGAACAGATGGAACAAATAGAAAATCAACAGCAAGATGGTAGCTTCACTCCAGCTCCATAGATAATTACATTGAATGCAAATAGCCCAAGCACTCCAATTAAAAGGTAGAAATTGCTAGAGGAGCTTTGCTTTTAAAATTCTAGCCTATGTGCTATCTGTAAAAAACATACTTGAAAAACACACGCTCAGATGGATTAAAAGTTAAAGGATGGAAGGGAAGTTACCATGCAAACATTAGTAATTGCAAGAAAGCTAGACCAGCTTCACTAATATCAGACATAGTAGGATTCTGCACAGCAATTATTACCATGGATAAAAGAGCAAAGTTTCCAGTTTATAAAAGCATCGAATCATCAAGAAATTATCTATGTCCTAAATGCACACTTACCTAATCACAGCCCAGGACAGACAGACCTGGAAAGGGAGCTGGGTGAATTCACAGTTGTAACGGGACTGAGACTCTGCCCTCAGTACACAGAATCAGGAACCACAGAAGATGAAAAACATTTCCAGCCAATTTGACTTAACTGGATTCAGAGATCATTCCATCCAATAATAGTAGGACATTCTTTTTAAGTGTGTGAAGAACATTCCCTAAAATAGACTCTATTCTGGACCATAATATGTCTCAAAAATAGAAAAGGATGAAATGAGTACAGATGATTTTTTTCCCCTGACCAACTTGAATTAATCTAGAAGTGAACGACAGAAAGATATCTGTGAAATTCCAAATATGTGAACAAGGAGCAAACCAAATAAAAACCACCCATCGGTCGGAGAAGGCATGAGAAGGGAAATTAGAAATAAAAAACTCACTTACTGCAAAGGCTCCATCCTGGCTTGGAGGTGGAAGACAGAACTGGTGAACTGGTCCCCCGGGAGAGACGCCTTCCCTCTCCAGCTAGAGGCTGTCTCCGTGGGCTGCTGCGTAAGGTGGTGACAGGACGGACACTTCACGGTAGGAACAGGAACAGAATGAGACCGTGCCTCGGGGAGGTCGCAGACCGTGAAGCGACCTCACTCCTTCCTTCCAGCCCAGCTCCAAACCCGTGCTGCCCTGAAGCCTAAGCCCTTCGGATTTGGTTTTCTATCTCCCATAACTAAAAGGGTACGTCCAGCACACCCTGATGCCCACCTGATGGAGCTGAAAGTTGCAAGGGAAATAAGAGTTTGGAGCAAGAGGTTGTATTTTGCTTATAGAAATATTCTGTCCATAAGATTTTCTCTGCCTTCTGTTTGCGGCCACAGATCTCATATGTAATTTGTGTCCCACAGCGATATTTACAGGATGAGGTAAACACGTCTTGATGGGTTAATAGAGTGACTGCTTTAAACATTGGCTGACATGGTGCAAAGTCGGATATGGGGCAGTTGGGTAAAATGTACGGGGTACTGAATGCTGTGTGCACGCTGACCCAACCCTAAGAGCACTGTTGCTCTGGTTCAGGAGCCAGAGGGACTGAGACTAAGAAAAGTTAGGCATCTCACTCGCAGTTTTATGAGAGTCCAGAAGGACGTTAAAACCGAACGCCGCCCAGTTAGTGCGCAGGGCAATGGGTCCTTCTGTATTTCTGTCCTCTGTTCCTCTCCAGGATATGGCATCAAATAGACAAAACAGACATGGCCTCACTTTAACAACAGCCGAAGTGTGGTGCCAGCCCACCAGTGTGGGCTCCTGCACAAGCCGCTGTGAGCCAGGAGGCCTGAGGGAAGCCTCTCGCTTCGGCCCCACCATGTCCCAGGAGCAGACCTTCTTGGTCACTTGATCATCACTGAGACGCTGTACTCGATGCTCACAGCTCATTGCTCACAGGTGAGAGGCTTATTTTGGCTCACAGTTTGTAGAGGTTCAGTTCATGGCTGCCCCATCCATGGCACAGGAGCATGGCAGACAGGAAGCAGCGTTAAAGGAGGAGCTGGCGAAGGAGAGCTAATCGTTCAGGTCACACCCACAGTGACCACGTCTTCTCACCAGGCCCCAACTCCTCAGAGCTATAACCCCTTCCAAGCCCCACATATGAACCTGTGAGGCTCTCAGAGACACCCAGCTCTAAACCATAATAAGACCCAACCCAGCCATTTGATGCTGACGCAGCGAGAAGAGGAAAGACATGCAGAATGGTGGCAATCTAGCTACCACGGAGGCTAAAGGTGGAATGACACAGGTGACCCGGTTGGTGGTACCATACCTCTTTACTGCCCCCAAATCCCCCAGGAACAAATGTGGAACAAAGATCCCCCAGAGTTCAAATGTGGCCCCTGGAGGGTGCTTGAGGGGAGGGTGTTACACAGAGCAGGCAGAAAGAGGACAAGTGTGACATTCTCCATACTCTGTATGCTGGGCTGTAAGTGGGCACTCCTAGAAGGGGCGGCTTCGGAACGATATCAGACAAGGTGGTTTTCCTGGCACTCTTAGAAAAAAAATTCTTTTACGCATAGATTAAATTTCAAAATCCAAAATTACTAGAAGAAAAACACAGCTGCATGAACCACTTAGTAATAAAGACAAAGCACACTAAGAAGTGACATTGCACAATCCTGTATCACCTAAAATTTGCAGACTCTGCTTACTGATCAACTGATAAGAAATTTCCGATGGAATAAGAGAGCAATGGTTTTCCTGGAGAATTTTACCAAACATCGAGTGAGGAATCAAGACCAATTCCACATGATCTTTTCTGGAAATTGAGAGAGGACTATGAGATTGTAAGGAAAAGAGAGGTCTTTGGCCTGAAACAAATTGAAAGACGGAACTGTCACTAACTATGAGCGACACCAGAGGGCAGTAAGCAGGAGACTGGTGCAGAAATCAAGGGAAGGTTCTGGAGACGCTGAGTCCTAGGTGCTTGTGAAGCCTGGTGCTGTAGACATCGGTAGCAGCTGGGAGAGTTAGGACTGGAAAATCAACTTGAAAACTGGGGGTAACAAAAGGACCAGTGAATAGAGCGAGACCCAGAACACTGCGTACCCGAAGGATTACATTTGCTAATGTTTTATTTAGGAATTTTCCACGGGTGCTCCTAAGTGAATTTCATATATAATTTTCTCGTGTCACCTGGTCTATTTCTCATGCAAACATTAGCCAATAAAGGAACGACACACTCTTCGATTAACCCCGCACCCCTCACTGCCGAGTTACACGATGAATTTGCTAACCTTTGCAGACTTTTTGAAAACCTATTTTACTTACTTTTTCTTGACCATTGGCCTCAATTCCTGTTGGAGCCTGTTTACATTTTTAAATTACGAGCTTACTGGAATAAATACATTCTTTTAGATACAGATTTTTAAAATTCTGTGTCTGAAGGTACATCTCCCTTAAGTCTAAGTTTACATGTTCTTGCTTCTCTTTCTCAGTTACCCCATGCGGACCTCAGGCTGTTTGAAATTTAACCACCTGTACCTTCTCGAATGACGCTTGGTATCCAGCAATTAGCCTCTTTGTTCCTGTTTTATATCACCAGGTGTTATTCTATTGATTGTTGCTATTCTATAGAGTCAACGTTTACTTAGCATGACCCACAGGTTTGTCCCGGCCATCCCACATGGCAGGGCGATGTAAATGGGAAAAGGCTTTCCTTGCTCAAAGCACTTGGTTTTAATTTTGTTTTAAAGAGAACACTTTACTCACACCCGCGGAAGGGAGCGTTGTTTCAGTAGCACACGTGGCTCCGCAGTGACAGCGTTTGTGACAAACCAACAAGCTGCCGTCTCCAGGGCGGCTCCCCACCGCAGACATGACCCCCCCCCGCCAGGTGCGGCCAGGTGCACCCGCAGCCCCTCCCTGGGTGGTGCCCCGCTGCTCCCCGGTCCGGTTTCCTGGCAGAGGACATCCCTTAGAGGTCCTGAGGCTCAGGACTGCCCGCTTCCCTTAGCTTGGGTCGCTTTAAGTCCCCATGGCCACAGTCTCTCTTGAGGGGCTGCAGGCGGCGGCGTTGCAGTGTCTTTGCATCTGTGCCATCGTGGGGATGCTGGGCATTGTCCTCTGCAGGCATTTTGTTACTTCTCTTTGCATTTTCTATTTTATCTTAGAATTCCAACAATTCTTTTTTTTTAAAGTTTGCTTTGTAGATTCCATTCTGCTCTCTGCATCTTAGAATATTTTTTCATGAACTTCCAGGAGTTTTCTGCCACATTCCTTTGAATATTTTCTTTTCTTTTATCTTTGTCCTGTCTCTGGAACCAAAATTCTATGTATATTCTACTTTCTCATCCTGGTGTCATATGGCTTGACCTCTTTTACAATATTGTTTTTTGTTTTATTTTGAGACAGGTTCTTGCTAGCCTTGAACTGTGTAGACCAGACTGCATAGAACTGACAAAAATCCTCCTGCCTCAGCCTCCCAAGTGCTGAAACTGATTACAGACATATGCCACCATGTCTGGAAATATTGTGTTCCTCTGTCTTCCAATTTGTTAGTCCTCTCTTTGGCTGTGTTTAATTTCCTACTCAACCTATCCACTGAGATTTAAATCTCCATGGCTACCTCTTTAATTCCTAGAAATTCTATTTATTTTCCCAAATACCAAAGCACAATTTGATAGTGTGTTACTTCTCTTTCATGTCTTTTATCTTTTATTTTCAAACTATTTCATACATATTTTGTACCTGATCTTTATACCACCCACAAGTAATTGGGGGATTCAATTCTGCTGTTTATCTCTTCTACCAACTGATTCTTGCTACTTGGTTTCTTATGAATTTTGTAATTCTGTACTTGAACCCATCTTCAATGGGTATCTGAAAAAGTTCTGTGGCCAGGCTTAACTCCTGTCCCCAGGCTGTGTGTGGGGTTCCCACCGGCCACCCCGAGGCATGACTGAGATGAGATTGATCTCACCATTTTTATTTCTTGTTTTTCCAAATCCATTTTATTCAAGGAAGGAAGGAAGGAAGGAAGGAAGGAAGGAAGGAGGGAAAGAAAGAAAGAAAGAAAGAAAGAAAGAAAGAAAGAAAGAAAGAACAACAACAAAATTTCAAAGCACATCAGTCAGAAGGATGCTACCTTTTTTCTAATGGAAAATTTCTAGCATCCCCAAAAGCAGAAAGAATAGTGAAACACCCCTCTTTGTACGAACAGCCAATACAGTATTTATCCTTAGCAATTATTACCAGAGATGTTTAAATGATGTTGGGCCCTTTTCGCTTTGTGAAACCTTTCCATTCTTGACAGTGCTAAGTTGGAAGGTAAGTAATCATTTTAATTTTTCTGAGATAGGTCTCACTACATAGCCCGGGCTGGGCTCGAACTTGCTGTGATCCACCTGCCTCAGCCTCTCAAATTCTGAGACTGAGGGTGTGCACCACCACACCCGGCTTGATTTTTAAATTAATAGGTCCTTGCTTGTTTTTTTGATGTGGTTTGAGGATTTTTGTTTCTCTCTCACTAACCTGGGATCTGTATTTTTTTAAACTACAACACTGAGAGGGGTAGAGGTGAGCAGACCTTGGTACCTCACCGGCCCAGTGCCCAGCCAGGGAGCTCTGCACAACTCCAGGCCGTGATAGGACTGAGCACTGCTTGCCCAGGAGCCCCTCCCCTGCAGGACATGGTCCCAGGCCAGTGGGGACACTGCCTGGCTCCTCCCCACAGACCCTGCAGCAGCAGAACCCGGAGCAAGGCAGATTCTCTGTGCAAACGTGTCAGCTAAGCAAGCCGAAGGACAAGGGGGTGCTGGCCAACAGACCGACCTATTGCCTTGTGTCCAGTGTGTTTCTGTGCAAAGATGCCTTGATTGACACACACCGAGCTTAGCAGCCAAGGGCGCTGTACTGCGCCGCATTTTCTCCTACAAGTGCCTCGCAGCCTTCTTGTACTTAGAGACAGCGCTTTGTCCCTGCCCCAGGGGCTGTGGTCTACAGAACAAAATCACACAGCACAGAGCTGTGAGAGGTGAAGAGGCTGCGTTCAGTGTAGCAGGAAGAGGAAGCTGTGGCCAGGCTGGGAGCTGGTCAGCGCCCACTGGTGCAGTTTGGAGATCCCTGGGGGGGATTTCCAGGTTCCAGGAACTGTCGTGCATAGTGAATCTGCAAACCCAGAATCTGCAGATGAGGAGTGTGCGCCTGCCCGCGTGTGCATGTGTGCATGTGTGCATGTGTGCGTGCGCGCAGTCTACTCTCCAGGTCCTGCCGAGGCGCCCTGAGGGTGCCCCTACCCTGAGGGTGTCCCAGCGCATCGCAGGCACACAGGCGTACCCCACCCTCTCTGCTCCGCCCTGCCCAGGGCTCGCATCCCCTGAGCCCAGGTCTCTCTCCTCCGCTCACGCCCTCTTCTCTTCCTCCTGTTCTTCCTTCTTTTTCCTCCTTTCCCCTTTCTTGCTCTCCTTGTCTGTTGGTCGTCAAAGAAGTTTCAAAACGATGGGGAAAGTGAGGAGAGAAGAGAAGGGAAGAGGCAGGAAGGGGCTGCGGGAAGGGGAAGGGGAAGGGGAGGGGGAGGGGAGGGGGAGGGGAAGGGGGCGCGAGTCCGTTTTCCTCCTGCCTCCAGTAAAATCGCTGTGCAGGGCACCGCTCTGCATTTTAAAGGTTTTATTTAAAGTCTGGCGGTAGGAAAGCAGCTGCGCGGAGGGCAAAGCTTCACACACGGTGGGCACAGGGGTGGCTCGGGTCCCGGAACCTCAGGGACTGTGCCCTGGACCCCACAGCCCAGAACCGGGCGTGGAAAGGCCGGGCTGCCCACATCCCAGAGCCAGCCCAGCCAGGTTGCCCTGGACAGGGTCGGCGCCAATGTCTGCTCCCCTGGCTATTGCCACACAGAACAGAAAGGTCTGGGGACACCCAGGCCCGTGCAGGAGGACAGGGGCACAGCAAGGACCCTGTCGTGCTGGGACACTCAGCCTCTGCGTCAGCAGCCGTAGTGCAGCCAGTGGTATGAAGCAGGTGCCCCCAGAGCCCGGAGGCTTATTTTTACTACATTTCTATTTCTTATTAATCTTTCAAAAGGACAAATTAAATCAGGAGTGTTTGGCTTTTCTTTCTTTCTTTCTTTCTTTCTTTTTCTTTCTTTCTTTCCTTCTTTCTTTCTTCTTGTCTATATTTTCCACCATGGAACCCCTGGATGGATTTCATTAATCCACAGAATATTTTTTCAATGCATAAACAGAATGCACCAATTAAACTAGATGTGTAGCTACCAAAATACTGAAATTTTCAATAAAAGGAAATAGAATATAGCTGAAGACATGAAATAGCACATAGCTGAAGGCTTAATAGCGACTGGAACTGTAAACTTTGATGAGCCCGAGTCATTTCCAAGCTGTACTTGAACATGAATGAAAATGGCTATGATTCCTGCAGGTGCGAAGGCCAGGCAAGCTCTCTGATGCCCAGCCGCACACAGCGCTGTTCTTATTGTATTTTGACCCAGTCCAGCTAAGCTGTCCAGGCTGGCCTTGAACTTGTGATCCTCCTGCCACAGACCCCAGTGTTGTTGTGGTCCCTTCCAGGATGGCACCGAAAAGCCCTGGCTTATAGATGACACTCTGGGTTTCCTGTGTAAATGACAGCGTGTCACCTGCACACGTCACTGAAGAATGTGCTGACTTCCAGGTAGAGATTAGGGACCACGAAGCCATCACTTCCTCCGCACATGTCCGTGAGCTCTGGACGCTGCTGTCACAGCCAGGCACAGAGCTTGGTGCCACCGCGCGCGAGGCTGCTGAAGAGCTTTGCGTCTCTCAGTAAAGACGCCGAGTCTGAAAATAATCTGTCTCCAAAGGCAAAAAGGGAAATGGAAGCTGTCAAGAAACCAGGCTTCATGTGCCCGCTCATGAGCTTGGATTCCATGAGCGACAGGCAGGCGCATGATTCTCCAGGGGCTCCAGCACGGTGACTGTCCTGATGCCCAGGCCAGGCCGCGGAGACACTCTGGGACCAGAACCGAGCCGCCATCCGCGGGGAAGGCAGGGAGCGGCCGGGCTGCAGGACAGGCCACCACCCTGGGAAGATTCCCACCGCCTCTCCACGGCTGCTCAGCTTCTCCTTGCAGGTCTTCACCCCATCTTCTGTGGAACTGGCTCCCCTCAATTCCCGGCAGGTGTGGTGGAAAATAGGAACCTATGCATTCTTGAAAGCTCTGTGGGTGACCCTCAGCTGAGCAAAACATGTCTGAGCTGTCTCTCGGGGTCCCATACCCAGAAATCACCAAGATGTGCTCTGATTGCACAGGGCAGGAAGGGCAGGAAGGGCAGGAAGGGCAGGGGAGGCCTGCCCTTGCACAGGAGGTGCAGTGTGCCTGGGGTCCCCGAGAAGTGGGCGAGGCAGGGCAGCAGGCAGTTTATTCAGCACCCAGAGGACGGCCTTGTGGCAGGGACAGCCACGCTTGTGTCTGTATCTTCCCTACCCCCTCTTCTTTCTCTTCTTCCTAATTCTCCTCCTCCTCCTCCCTCCTCCCCCCTCCTTCTTCCCCCTCCTCCCTCATCCTTTACTCAGGGCCTTTGGACCGAGCTACATCCCTGTCCCTTTTGGAAATTTTGGGATGGGATCTTGCTGAGTCCTTAAATTGCCCAGAGTGGGCTCAAAATTGAGATCATCCTGACTCAGCCTTCCAGAGTGCTGAGAGTTCAGGCATGAGACACCATGCCCGATTTACAAGCATATTCTTTTTAAAGAAAAACCCTGAACCTGTGATGCTGACTATGGAAATGGAAATTCACCTGCCACAAAACCGGATGGCATCTATGTCTGTGCATGGCCCTGGGCAGGTCTCGTGACACCGGGGGTGACCTCCAGGTGATGCTCAGGGGCACAGCTGCAACAGGGAGAAGCAACAGCATTTTAAAATCTAAAAGTTACCCTGGGCTCTGGCTGAGATTCTCCCATCGGCCTCTGGAACTTCTTCTCACCATTCCCTCGGCCTGAGAAGAGCCGTTTCTGAGAGATGGGCGGTATCCAGGGTGTTTAAGCAAATCAGAAACTGAGCTAGAGAGACTAAAAACTGCACATCTCTCACTGGTTGGTTTTTAAAATACAAAGCCACTCTATGCGGACATACACTAATATTTCTATGAAAAGGGCTTTAGTTTTGAAAACAAGGAAAAGCGAAGCAAGAAGAGCAGGTGGCTTTGTTTTTGCAAAGCTCTCAAGGTCCAGGTCACAGCACGGGTGGGGGCGGGGGCTCCTCACGCCTGCTTCTGCGCCCATGCTGCCACCACACCTGTTTGGTTGGGATAGAGGTGGAGTCGGGGGAGGAAGGAAGGAACAGCAAAACCGCCTTTTCAGAAAATCGTGTCTGCTCTTTAAGTGACACAAACACTCCACAGATGGTAGCTGTTAAAGATTTGTTGCAATGTGGCCCTAACCCGTGGCCACCTACACTGCGACATTAAAACCTTACAATAACCTAAGACCACAGCTGTGTTTTGTTACAGTGAAACTTCACGTTTTAAATGAATCTTTTACCCGGAATCATGCATTGGTCAGTAGGAAAATACCAATTCCATGAACGATGCAGACCTTCCTGTGCGTTGGAAAATTTCACGGTGAAATCCCAGACCCCCCATACATCACTGTTACCCCGATCGCAAGAGAAAAGCGCTTCGGTTTTGGGAAAACTCCAAGCTCAGAAAAGCGGGTATGGTTCCCCCAGGTTCTAAGTCTTTGCTTTAATGTCCAAATGTTATTGTCGATGACAGATGTTATCACTGGTGACAAATCCTGCCGGTCCTCTCTCTTGGGGTGACGCGTTCATTTCATTATGTTCCAGAAACATCTGCCGTGTACCCGTGAGTGGTCCTTTTAAGTAGAAATGGCATTCCATGAAAAAAAGTGGCCAGCGCGTCTGGGACGCACAGCACCGCTTTCTCCAGAGAAGCATGGCTGAGGGCCTTACGTCTGCTTGTCATTGTCTCCCATAGAATATGTGTTCAAAGGTGAGCCCTAGCTGGATGTGGTAGGTTGGAATCCCAGCACTTGGGAGGCTGAGGCAGGAGGATCTCTCCAAGTTCAAGTCCAGCCTGAACCACACAAGAGCTTTTCTCAAAAATAGATCAGATAGATAGATGATAGACAAATGGACAGATGGGTGGATGGATGGCATGTGCTCCAGAATTATGACTCAGTAAAGTTAATGACTTTCACTGGCTCACCAAAGAGATTCTGGTTTTGTTCGTTTGTCTGTTGGTCTGGAATCAGGGATCGAATTCATGACCTCACACTTGCCACGCAGGCATTTGTGCCTGCTGAACTAAATCCCTGGCCGTCATCAGAGAGATTCTTAACTGCAGCTGGCATTCTTTCCAAGCAGGGGAACTCTGGGGATCATGAGGACAGATTGCTGTTGCTGTCCTGATTTGCGCTAAGGAATCAGCAATTTTACATCACTCCTTTCTCAGCACCCACGCAGATAGTGCCCTGCGCAAAGCGGGACAGGTTTCATTATGCCGCCAGTGTCTTTTCTACAAGACCTTTTGACAGGGACTCAGGGGCCCTGGGAGGCCACTGACCCTACCCTGGGGTCCTCTGTCCATGGCTTGTGAAGCGCTTCCTATAAATGCTCTGGGTGGTCCCTGGAGAAGCTCTTTGGGGTTCATCCTTCTGGATCACCCCTTTCTGGGTGGAGAAAAATGAGGCTCTGGACACCAGTCACGGGGTGGGCAATGACTCTGGGGTGGGCACTGACTCAGGTGGACATTCCCTTTGAGGGGGACCCACCTCCTCCCGAGACCCAGCCTCTGCCAGCACCTGGAGGAACCTATGTGCTGTGGCTTGTGGGACCTCACAGGGATGGATTCAGGGTCCCTAATGCTACTCTGTCCCCTGTCTCAATTTAGTCCAGGTCTCCAGACAGGGAAGGGAGGGACCATGCAGGATGGATAATGAAATGACAGACGGTGTCAGTGAGTGAAGAGATAAATGAATGAACACATGACAGGTAGGAATAAGAAGAGGTAGGAGAAGGAAGAGGGGAAAACGAGGCAGAGAAATAAGGAAGACAGGCAGGAAAGGAAAAGTGGGAACAATTCTGTTAATTCAGAATGGGCCCTGTCAGTGCAAGGTGAGCTCTGATTTGGGGTAGAACTGAGCTTTTTGCCAGGTTCAGCATCCATCTGAGAGGCAGCTTCTTTGTGCTGGGATTGGATGGAGGTGACGTGATTTGATTTGCGTGGGAGAGACCTCAAGTGTCCCCCAGTGCTTGCGGGGCAGCGAGGGGCTAGAGAAGACACAAGAGAGCAGGAGGTGACATTGGTCACTCAGGTAGAAGGTGACCTGCCCGGGTTCCAGTTTGGGTAGAGCAGGCAGGGTGTGGTGTGGGCTGGCTGTGGGGAGGCACGGGCTAAGACGACCCCTCGGCCGCAGAGGTGATGTTTCTGGAGGGTGGGGTGACCAGGGACGGAGGCGGCTTCCTTCCTGGCCCTGGAGCAGTGCCCATCCCTGCAGCTGCATGTGAGGCCTAACTCTCCAGCTCGCAGGTGCAGGGCTGGAGGCTGTGTGCCGGGCGATGTCACCGTGGTCCGTCCTGCCAATGCTGGGCTTCCTGTCCTGCCAGCGAAGAACCCTGCCAATCATGGGCACAGCAGAGAGGCTGAATGGGTCTGAGCCTTGGAAAACCGGATTAATCTCACCTGCAGTGGCCTGGACACTCCAGAGGGAGAAGTCACTGCAGGGCTTACGATGCGCCTGAGATTTTGATCAATTACATGTATAACCTGATTTTAAAAGCTCAAGCGGCCACTTCCCTTGACCAGCCTGGTTCATATCCGGTTACATCCTAGAATAAAGATCCCAAAGTTAGGAGGAGCCTCAGAGGTCACCCACCCCAGTGCCCTCTCCCCATCCGGACCCCTGGGAGAGCCCTGTCCTCCGGCACCGCAGGACCATGTGACGCACCCACCACACAGGCTGGCAGACTGATCCCCAGATTCTCTGAGCCAGAGCTTAAACTGAGAAATGCATTTCCGTGCCACACACCACGTGTGCACATAATCACACTCACACACGCACACATACACGCGCTCCTGCGCACGCGCTCTGACACGACGCTGCCGTCCCATGTCCCCTGTTCTGTCTCACTGTAAAACCCGACTGTTCCCACCCACCGAATGAACCCTGCAGCCCACCTATGAGTGGAGAACAAAACCATGAGGAGCACTAACCTGGGGCCCCAACTCCCGAACCCCCAGGTCAAGCGGGCGGTGCAAACAGCAGCCGGCCTGCTCCACTCCGCTTGAGGAGATCCTTGCGAGCACGGAACCTCGTTTGTGTGTTTTAAAGCAAGCACAAATAGCTGTGCTCTGCCTCTTTCTTTGGCGGCATCTCTAGCACCAGAATAAGTGCTGCTGCCAGTGCCGGCGTCCCAGGGCTCGGTGCCGTTGGCCGGGCTGCGGGAGGGAGTAAGTCACAAGGGCTCCGGTGCCCGGCTCGGACCTTTGATGCTGCACTAAGGAGACAGTTTCTTAAAAGAAGGATCAGAGCAAAGGACCTCAGGGAGTAGCCAGGGTGACTTCCTGCCGCCTAGTTCTTTTCATCCTCTGAAGCCGAGTTCTCAATCCAAGGAGGGAAAACAGTAAGAACTCATCTGATCCCGGGCTGTTCTCATACATAGTTTTTGAAGCTGGGTCTGTTTAAGCGGATGCCAGTTCCCCTGAGCTGACGCACTGAAGTGAACAGTTGCTGGGGGACGCAGGAGAGGTGGCAGGAGGGGAGCCCTGGCCTCCCGCTGGGCCTGCCTGACCACCAGCCCCAGACCCCAGGCGCCTTAGTGTCTCCTCCCATGTTCAACCGGGGAGCTCGAGTCTCAGTAAGTAAAGACTCACTGCAGGACATTCGTCAAACACTAACAAAGCGGAAGAAAAACCACACAAGGAAGGGAAGGAGGGAGGCAGTGGCCATGAGGGGGGGTACATTCATTTGATAATCATTAAACAGTGTGCTCAGCGTCAATGGTCACCTGCGCGCCTGACATGTACGCAACTACCCGTCAGTTACACCTCCAAAAGCTTGAGAAATAAGAGGGAGGGAGAAAGGAGGGACTGAGAGTGCTAGAAAGGAGTACAAAAGAAAAAAGAAAATTAAACTCAACCGAAACTCCATCCCCTGGAGAGGACCATTAATAACATTGCAGTGTAGATCTGTCAGTTAATTCCTCAAACTGCTTCTGATCTCGGGCACACAAGGTTTTCAAGATTAGTCCTTGTTCTCTCTGCTCAATAAAATTCTTGCCTTCTCCCTGGCCTACGGGCTTCACTCAGGCTGGTTTTACAATCTTGCCAAGGCCCAGGTTCTCATTAAGATCCTGTCTCACCGGCCTTTCTGTGTCGCCGCACACAGAGACACAAAACTGACTCACTTCTGAGAGCGCCTCACTCTGCCCAGCCCTGGACCATGAGCCCAGCGGAGTGGCCCCTGGATTCTGGTTGTTTCCTGGGCTTCAGCAGCACTGAACTTCCCCAGGTGAGCGGCCAGTTCCTACCAATGTCACACCGCCAAGCCACATTGTGATGCCAGGCATGCCACAGGCACACAATAGGCTTTTCTGGACTTGAACTGAAGAAAACTGTGTTCATTGCAGGGTCAGGCACAAGGACAAACTGAACACTATTGATGGCCGGCAGTCCAGGCATCTGGGCTTTTAGAATGAGTCAGACTCCAGTGATTAACCAAAAAACTAAACCCACAAAATCAAGGAGCGTCCAATCCTGTCTATTTGGTGGGTGGCCAAGAAAGCCATTATATTTCCTGCAGGGAAATCCAAAATTCTCTGATCACAAGTCAGCAGAAGACCTTCCCAAGCCCTGCACCAAAATAAGCACAGTGGACAGCTTCACCTCGGGGGCATCCACACCCGCCTCTCTGGCGCGGACGTCTGCTGGAATCTGGAGGGTGATTCCCACACCACTCCCCGCTCTCTCCCGCAGACGCTGCCTGTGCTTTTGGTTTCATCTTGCAGTGGAAGACAGGCTGAGGCCATTTCTCACTGTCGATGTCTTACCTTTAATCTCCTTCTGTCTGCAGTGGCCTTTGTGTCTTTCAGCTCAGATTTCCAGCCAGCCTCATTTGTTCTGGGCTTTCGGGCTGCACATGCTGTGGACCAGAGGGAAGAAAGTCATGAGTGATTCTCAAGGTGGAGGCGATGCCCCTTCTAATCACAGAGATGGGCAGGAGGGACCCAGCCAGTAGTCACTGCTGTCTCCTGTCCACCGCCCCTTCCCACAGTTGGTGCAGGGTCATGCAGGCCTAGAGCTCCTTCCTTTCCAGATCAGCCTCCTGCAAACCATTCTGCCATCACTCATCCAGTGCCTCACAGAAGCAGCAGATGTCACAGGGCCCTTCCTACCTGCCCATGCGTGGCTCCCCTGTGCCAGCAGTTTTCTCTGGGAAGGCCACCCGTGGGGCACTTCAGGAGCTCTCTTTGCCTTGGTGCATCGGAGAAGGAAGTGTCCGGAGACAGCCCTTAGCCAATGATCCCCAGCATAGCATGGAAGTCCAAGCATGGCGACACTAGTTGAGATTATCTGGGTGTGGCCTGCATTGCAGACAGAGCCCCCTGCAGAATCAAGCAGAGATACCCAACGGAGTAACTTCCTTTCCCTGTCTCATCTCCTCATTCCCTGTCAATACACCTGGGAAAACATGCTAAAGAATCCTCACAGGAGTCCTCATCCCATGATTGTATGAGCCTAAGGCGACAGTGGTGAGGAGCCCCAGAATAGAGGGCGGCAGCCTGGAGTGGGTTGCATCACACTATGCTGGTCATTGGGGACTCACTGGCAGCTATGGTTTGTGTTCTGTGCTCCGGAGGTGGCATGTGGAAAGCTTGATTCTAGCACCACGACACTGAGAGTTGGTGGGACCTTGAAGATGATGTTAAGAGTTGGCAGGAGGTTCTCAGGGCCCTGGGGTTGTACCTGGGTTCTCACAAAGAGCGCTGTCCTAAGAGAACACAGCTGACTGCTCGCCTGCTCCTGTGGCTTCCTGTTGTCGTCACACATTCTCCTGACATGCAAAGTCATCTTCCAGGAGGCCTGCACAGAGTTGAGTGTTGAGCAGTGTTGTGGCCTGAAACTCCAAAACCTTCCTCTGTAAAGTTGGCCTGCTTCAGGCATTGCATCACAGTAACAGAAAACAGGCTACTGTCCTGGCCTACAGAATGGTTTTTCATTTTATTTAAGTTACTGCTACATTATTATTTGTTTAAAGCAAAGGTTGAGAATATGGGCTACAGATCTGGGACATACAGAGGGAAAGCTAGCAAGTCTTCCTGCCCCTGAGATTCACAAAGGTGACCCAGCCCTGATGGCTCCAGGAGCAGAGTTCCTGTGTCTCACCTGAGGCGATGCTCAGGCCTCCTGCGGGCAGTGCTGCTGGTCTCCATAAGCATCAGCCTGTCCAAAGGCCCACAGGACTGAGGCGGTCAGAGCCCGTGACCCAGCCGACTCCACCTGCCCTGCCCTGTGGGTGCCCTCTCCATTTTCAGGACCTCGGGGCACTTGCGGTCTCTGTTTGGTGAGTTCCTGCCACCTGGAAGAGAGACAGGGAGAGAAAGCCGAGCTCCTTCAGGGAGGAGCAGAAAGGGACAAGCTCAGGATCCCCTCCCTCCCCTCTGCCACCCCCCCTTCCTTCCTGCCCTCCAGCCACAGTGACTTTCATCTGATGGCCACCATCACTGTCCGCTCCGCTTGGGTACTACATAAACATCCCAGCAAGTGTCCTTTCCACCCAGGAAACCCTGGCATTTCTTTTGCTTCTTGTCACAGGCTCATTAGCTGCTAATGGGGGCAGCTGCAGCTGGAACCCTTAGCTGGAGCCATGATGGTGTCCACGCCTGAAACCTGGTTTCTGTGGTGACCTCAAGGATCCCTGCCCTGAGGGGCACCTGTGCAGTGAAGGGCTCCTTTTCAGGACATTGCCCTGGCTTTTCCTGCATAACCTGGGCCAGAGGAGCAGCTGAGAATGCATAAACCTATCACGTTCCTGATCACAGCCGAGCGAGACCCCGCGCTGGCCCAGCCACACTGGGCCCCGCCTGCCAGCCATGCTGAGAGGGGGTGATGGATGTGTGCAGTCTTAATCGCTTTGCGGTAATGGGGTTACAGGAATGGGAATCTGTG
Organism: Hydrochoerus hydrochaeris; assembly: GCA_004027455.1. Taxonomy (NCBI): domain Eukaryota; kingdom Metazoa; phylum Chordata; class Mammalia; order Rodentia; family Hydrochaeridae; genus Hydrochoerus; species Hydrochoerus hydrochaeris. The sequence continues at coordinate 208,514 of PVLA01002567.1, read as the reverse complement.
GGTGCAGGAGTGTTTGGAGAATGACAGGGATAATTAAGGCTTCCCCTTCCCACTCTCACTGGTTCACCCAGGAGTCCCAAGGCCCCAGAGGGTAGCGACTGTGTTGCCAAAATCATAAGCACCACCTCCCAAAGATTCTCAAACACAGACCTCGCTCGGAGGCAGCAGCAGGTAGCCTGACACCGGCAGGGCCCATGTAGACACAGCCAATGAACCAGGATGAGGCTCACTCTCTCCACGGGCCTCCAGGATGATGGACCAACGCGGCGGTGGCTGGTGACCCTGGAGGCCTCCATGCAGACAGCGGCAGTCAAAGGGAGCAGCGGCCCTGAAGGGCTGGCAGTGAGTGCGAAGGACTCAGTCCTCCACGCAAGAAAGCAGTTAGTCCAGAGCCATCTGGGAGATGGGCCAGCTGAGGTCAGAACCCGATGGGTTCAGACCTGTTGACGGCTGCAAACCTGGACGGCTCTGTCAGAAAGGGCAGCTCACTGAGATTATCCACGACCCTGCCAAGAAGCTACTGCTGGCCTGCTGGGGTAGATCAGCATGGGCTGGGCTCCGTCTCCACATGTCTACCAGCGACAGCAGGGACAGACCTGGAGGGGGACTGCCCTCCCCACCCTCTTACTGGTTTTTGTTGTTTGGTGGTATTGTTTCTGTTTTTTGCTTTTTGTAGGTTTTTTTCTTTCAATGTTTGATCTTGTTTTTACCAGTGTGAATGTGGTTTCTAGTCTGTGCTTGTGGTCCTGTTCTCTTCTTTTTATCTCTTCTTTCTCTCTTTCCCTCCAGTCTTCTGCACTATTTTCCCAAAGTTAGTGTGATTTCCCTTTTGTTCCCCAACCTTTTCGTCGCTTCCTCTTCTTCCGCTTCTCTATTTTTTCCTTAATTCAGTTTAAATTCTGGCAAAATCGATATATTAAGGACCTGTATGCTGCATATAATTTTCTGGTTTGTTTTAGACTTTATGAAATAACCACAAATCTTGATGTGGTTGAAAGTGAGAAACCAATGGTGAGCTCGGCTAGTCATTTTCTAGGCTGTTTGATGTCATCAGTACCACTATAGCCAAAAGGGACATAATTGTCCTACACAGCTGTTCTTCCTGGTATCACATGAATGAGACCGAGTAATGGGCACAGAAAATGCTGTGGCACAGTGCCAGAGAACCGGGGACTGGGCCAACCAACTTTTCATCTCCAACAAACTGAAGAGGTCAGATCTTCCAATAGACTCAAACCCCAAAAACCCACTATACCTGGAAGACACCTCAGAGAAGTAGTCATTTCCTAACAGTTCTAAAGATCAGCAATAAAGCAGCCCCCCGGAGACAATTTACAAATGTCAGCCCAGGAATTAAACTAAAAAAAAAAGAAAACAGAAAAGGAGAAGAAACTTAAACGAGTGCGCCCGGAGAGGGATTCACATGAGCACAGCCTCCTGTGCATCTCCCCTTGGTCGGTCAGACTGAGAGAGCGAGGTCCAGCGCCATCTCGGATCCAAGCATCAGCCGGCCAGGCAGCTGGTTTGAGATGTGGACCTCAGGGTCCTCTTTGGCTGGCCCAAGTCTGCTGTGTCCATGAAGATGCCATCTCCAGGCCAGCAGCCGTGCCACTCAGACGCAGAGAAGCAAGAGACCAGAAACCCTGCTCAGGGGGAAATAGCTCCCCATCGAAGTGCCACCTGCCACATTGTTTTATTGCAAAACTTGTCATGGGGTCAGAGAGATCAGCTTCTGAGTGTCTCTGAAGACCAGAGGGGGCAGGTGCAGGGGGCAGGGCTTCCCCTGGGTCCTCAGCACGGTCCCGAACCCTCTGCCTAGATGAGCTTCTTGTATCCTCCCACACCCTCGTGGGGTGAGTCTTACCTCCTTCTGCAGGTGAGAAAGGCAGAGAGAAGTATCTGGCCCTAGTCCACACTGACAGTGGCGTGCACGTGGGGGGAAAGGGCTTGTCACCAAGAGAGTGTGTTTGAGAGAATTTGAAATGACTTTCTGTGGGATTTGTGAGTGTGTGCATTTTACCATAGCTTGTTAGCAAACTATTTTCTCTCTCCTTTAGGGGTACAGACTCCCCATTCTGCACCCTTTCTGCACCACATATAACCCCCAGGGGGCTTGGAGGTGTCCAGCCCTTCACGACCGATGACCCAGCTCACCTCCAGCAGCCAGTGACCTCTAGGGCCCAGGTCTGGAGAAAAGCTATGAATGTTGAGGTCTGAGAAGTGCCTGCTTGTGGAGTGATGAAGGAGGGAGGGACCCGCAGTGCTGGAGGACCGAGGCTCTGGACAGGGAGTGCCCACGGAGAGGGCACGGGAGGAGGAGGTCAGCTGCTCTGTCCTTGACCTCCCCTTCCCTGTCCTGGGGATTTCAGGTAGTGTTAGGCTGCAGTGACCTCCAGAGTGACCTAAGGGACGGGCGAGGAAGCCAAGGGGCCTGAGATGCCTGGAAGCTGAAGCCGGGACGAAGGCCGGAGAGCAGACTTGCCACTGCAGCAGTGCTTCCCTTTCAGTGCTTCCGCTTTCTTTCCCATATTGGCACCAAGAATTTGTCCTGCATTTCTGGGAGCCCTAGAAGTGAGGTCTGCTCAGCTGGTAAATAAATATGTCCTCTTACCTCTGCTTCTCTTCCAGTCTGCAGAGGCAAATGGAACACTCATTCTGGCACCAAAGATTGCTGTTGCGGGATATTGCACCAGGTCTTTACTGGTGAATTATTAATAAAGCCTGCTTTTGTTTAATGCCTGCTAATAATTTCTAAAAACAGATCTACAACTTCAGCTGTGAACGCATGCCCATGATTCATTCCCTGAAAACCCGGGGCTACGGTTAGCAAAAGCCTTTGCGGCCCTCACATCCAGAACCCTGCAGAATGACTGGGAGGGCAAGGGAGACTGGGAAGACAAGGGGGCCCCCAAAATACAGCCCCCCAGGTCCCCAGCAACCTCGACCAAGGACTGGCGAAGGGAATGAATGCAGGGTAGCAGGGTAGCAGGGCATTGAGACGCGGGATGTCCTTGCTGGTGACTTGGACCCGGGAGGGGGAGCCCCGCACAGCCTCCCTCAAGCCCGTGAGACACCCAGCTCCCCCCATCAACCCTGGGACACATGTTCTGACCCCCGACTGGCACCGTAGAAGATGGGGGAAGGGTTCAGAGGAGACTGGTAAATGGCAAAGCCAAGATTTGAGCCAGGGCAATTAGACAAGAGAAAGAAATAAAAGGAATAAAGAAAGGAAAGGAAGAAATTAAAGCCTCGTTATCTGTAGATGACATGACGCTCTACATAAACACCCAAGAGCTCCACTAAAATACTGGTAGATTTAATAAGCAAATTCAGCAGTGTATCTGGCTACAAAGTCAACGCTAAAAAATCAATGGCTTTAAAATTCACACAGGTCATGTTTCTACAAAGGAAAGGAATTTTTAAAATGTGCATGTTCTCCCATGAAGGAGCCTTGGGGTACAGATAAAGCAATGGCCACGAGTGCTGTGAAAGCTCCCCGAGGAAATTCTGACGTCCACCTCCCCTTCCTCCAAGGCCACTGAGTTGCTGCTCGGGTCACTGACCCCAGCCCGCACGGCCTAGGTCGCATCCCTCGTATCCAGAGTCACTTGGTGGGTGTTGACTCCGTGCTCACGGTGACCGGATACTGATCTCGCTCCCTGCAGGGATAAGCGTGAGTCAGATACGAATTGCCTCTGTGATGCCGGGAGGGTTGGTCTCGGAACGACGCCGCATTCAGACAGAAAGTGAAGTAACAGACAACGTCAGAGGAGAGGACGGAAGAGGAGCCGGCTGGCCAGCCAGGGCCGGGCTCCGTGGTGGGTGGGGACAGCAGATGGGAGGAGCTGGGCCTCCCCCCAGGTTTCCACAGCCACCCAAAGCAAGGCAGTGGGAAGACAGCACAGTGACAAGCAGAGGGGAGCGTGACTCCATTGGGTTGTTTGCAGTCCCTTGGTCACTCCGTGAAAACCGGCACAGAGGGTGGGAAGGAAGCCAGGCAGGATGCAGGCCCTGGAGGTAGCAAGTGTCTCTGCAGAAGCCCATGTACAGGTGCGTGAAAGAGAGCCGGGGCACCAGGGAAAGACTCAGGAGAGCCAAGATGCAATTCCAGGCTGGGCACCATGCCAGGCTCTCCGAGGTGAGAAGGGGTCCAGACTGTCCCTGACCTTTGCAGCCAGATGGCGACTCACAGAGAAAGGCCAGTGGCGGAGTGGTGAGAGCTGGGTAAATCGTGTCTGGCTTGGGTTCTGAAATGCCTTTCAGATTTCCAAGAGCAAATGTCACACAGGCAGCTGGAAAGGTCGAAGCCACACAAATAGCATGGCAGTCACTGCTCCCCCTTAGCAGAGGAGCTCGGAGCTGTGACCCCACATAGGGCCATAGGAGAGGGGACTTTGAGGGGCTTTAGGACCCACCCCCAAGGTGCTGACCTGCCAACACAGGCCTCGCAGGGAGGGGGAGCGAGCCTGGAAGCGGGCAACCACGTGGATTCCAACTGTGGTGTGAGGAAGTGGCGTGGTCAGCCAGGCACCATCCTGCCCAAGAGCCACCAGGGCCCAGCTGTGCAGGGCTCCCAGGAGCAGACTGGGAATGTGGGGAGAGGCCAGCCTGGAATGGGCTGCGGTGGCGGCCACGGGACCCCTGTTCTTCATGGTTTCACCATGAAGGCACGAGGTGGACGGGAAGAGGAGATAAATAAAGGTGTGAGGACTGGGCCTCCCTGGGAGGACCACAGCCGTGTTCAAGTCCACAGCCAGCATGGCAGAGAGGTGGCACCCGCACCCAGGCTGGGCCAGGCTGACACAGCCGCTTTCATCCCGGAGCGTAGTCGAGGGGGCCTCAGCTCGCAGTCTCGGAGCGCATGTCCGGGCCTGGCAGGTGTGAGGGCAGAAGGCAGGAAGCGGGGGCCTGGCAGAGGACCCTGCTCACCTCCGGCCAGCAGGAAGCGGAGTGGGCAGGGAGGAGCAGGGAGGGAGAGCCCTTTCCAGGCCACGCCCCAGTGACCTGTGGTGACTGGGCTTTTCTGGTCAGGCTCTGTCCCCTGCAATCAGCTGTCACCCTGATCCTGTCACCTTCCATAGCGCCACCTCCAAGCGCATGAGGCTCCCCGGGGCTGCAGATGTGACCCTGACACTGTCTTTCTGCCACTCCAGGGACACCCCTGGCTCCTGAGCAGCTCGCTTGCCTGTGGGGAATCAGGACCTGCAGGAACCTGAGGCCTGAGGGGGTGATTCTCAGCTGGAGGGGGGATGGGTTTCCCATCCCCGAGGGGGTGATTCTCAGCTGGAGGGGGGACGGGTTTCCCATCCCCGAGGGGGTGATTCTCAGCTGAGGGGGGACGGGTTTCCCATCCCTGAGGGGGTGATTCTCAGCTGGGCCCCATGCAGACCCCGGGGGTGCTGAGCCCCACCTGCCCGAGCCGTAGGTGCCCTCCGCAGTCTCCCACCCTCTCCTCTCTGCCTGGGCTTCCCTCGGCCACCCAAGCCTACATCCCAGGGTCTTCTCTGGCTGGGACCAGAGCTGAGATGCCAGCTAAGTTTCCTGGGAAGGCACGTGAGGAGGTGGCGGATGCAAGTTCGGGCGGAGGCGAGCCTCTCAGGCCCGTGGGTCCCCTGAGCTGCGGCTGTGTGCTCTGTGACAGAAGCGGACAAGTCATCTGCTGAGACAGAGGTGGGCTCGGCTGGGTCAGGAGCCTGGGGCTGGATGGCCACTGTGGGGTGGCCAATGTCCCCATGGTGGCCAAGGGTGGCTCAGGAGTGGGGTGGAGGGGATAAGAGCGCCTCTCAGACACCCACTTGGGGCCAAAAGAGGCCTTGGTGTCTCGAAGGTTCCAAGGATGTGGGCTGGGGCCGGGGCTGGGGCCACGGCCACTGTTGGAGGCTAGGGGCCCCAGGCCTGTGCTGTGGGTTGGTCCTGCTGATGCCAAAGCTTTTCTGTCCTATGGAGACTGAGTTCATCTCCCTTTGTGAACCCAAAGGAGCAGTCAGCTGTCATGAGGACATCTGCGTATTTTCTCCATTGCTGGCCAGGTGAATCTTCCAGAAGCGGTTGTCTGCCCCTCCCCTACCCTAGAACCTTCTAGGGCTCATTGTTGCCTGACAAGTAGGCTCCGAGCATCTTAGCAAGATGTGGAAACCCATTATCTGCTGTCTCCACCCTTCCTTTCTAACCAACTTCCCGTCATGCACCAACGCACCATTGGCCCAGTGCCCTCCAGGGTGTTCTGTGCCCTCCTATACCAGATGTGGGTGACCCCCACCTCTGCAGCTCCAACCACCTCCGTCAATCATGTGCACCTTTCTTTCCAAGAAGCCCCAGCAAGCGCAGCCCCTCCCCAGGAACAGTGGCAGCTCCAGCATGGACTTGGCTTCCACTGCAGCCTCCAGCAACACCCCCCTCCCCCCCTACACGCACACATATCCCCCTGCCCTGTGCTGTGGATCGGGGGTGCCTTTCTGTCTGGCTGTGACACCTGCCAGCCCCCCAGCTGAAAAGCTCATAAAGCATGTGCTGAAGCCAGCGAAGTGGGCCCCTGCCCCGCTGGACAGGGCAGAAGGGCCCTTGCTGCAGACCCCACTCTGCCCATTCAGAAGGCCTCTCAGAAGTGACCCCCGACAGCCCTGGGGCCCCTGGAGCCTGAGAAATATGCAGCTGTGTGTTCAGGAAGGCAGCTGCCACAGCATCACGTCGGGCTTCTGGGCTGAAGGGCCGTGTCCAAGGTGGAACCACAGGTGGTGACTCAGCTCCCCAAGGTTGGTCCTGGGCCCCTGCAGGCCATAAGCAGGACAGGCTCCCCTGGAACCCAGCTCCCACGCAGGGGTGCTGGGCCTTTGAGAGTGAGGACCACACAGGACAGCACCCTATGGCCCAGAAGCCTCCCCTAGCAGTACCCCAACTGGGACCCTCTGGACCTTGGAGACCCAAGACCTGGGTGGGTGTGGACTCGGCTCCAGGCAGGTCTGGCTCCCTTCCCTGGAACCCGAGTCATCTGCAGGGGCCTGCGGGGGCGCTCCCTCCTCAATTCCGCATCTTCCTGAAAATGTACTTTGAAACCCTTAATTGCATTTCAGAGATAACCCTGCCAGCCAGGGGCCGGAAGAGAAACCAGAGAGAGGGGGTGGTGGTCAGGCTCTTTGTTTGAAATCAATCAAACCTCTGCGACTAATGCAGCTCTGGGCTGCTCCTCAGGAAGCATTAGCCCTATTAGCCGGGCTGGCAGGAACGCAGATGAGATATTTATGGGCTGGGCAGAGAGGACGCCACAGGTCAGCAGTTTGCACTGCCCGCCTGGAGGTCCCTGGTTGGCTCCTCTGTCTCTGTGCCCCACCTGCCTGGGACAGTCACATCATTGCGCCTGAGCAGGAGAGGATCCTGCTTTCCAGGTCCAGTGCCAGCCGTGGCTGGAAAATTGGAGAAGTTGTCTCCTCCCTGGGCTCTGAATTTCAGCCTCTGTTCTCCTCCTCTTCCTCTTCCTTTTCATTTTCCTCCAACTTCTCCTCCTCCTCGTTTGCAGTATTGAGAAATGAACCCAGGAACTTCCCTTTGGGCCACATCCTTAGCCTTTTCTATTTTTTATTTTGAGATGGGGTCTCACTAAGTTGCTGTGTAGCTATGTATGGACTCTAATTTGGAATCCTCCTGCCTCAGTCTCTCAGTGCTGGAATGACATGTGCACAGCCACACCTGGTGAATTTCAGTCTTAAAATCTGGAGAGATCTGGGGAGATGTTCTCTGATGCTCCATCTCTGAGTGTGTGTGCACGTGCGCACACACACACACACCCACCCATACTGTGGACGCTGGAGAGACCTTGCTGCTTGCAACCCCAAGTGTCCCCTCAGGAGGAACCTGCTGCTGAAGCGAGACTCCGGCTGGTCTGCTGTTGCTGAGACACAAAACCTGACATCCAGATTAGAGGCGAGGTTAACTTTGGCTCAAACTTTGCAGGAGTTTCAGCCTTGCCTGATCTGCAGGCTCCAAGGTGCCATGGCAGAGGGGTCTGGTGGAGGAAAGCTGCTTACAGCATGGTGGACAGGAAGCAGAAGGAAGGGAGGATCCAGGGAGGGAGAGAAACTTCAGGTCACCCACAGTGACCGTCTCTTTGGACCAGATTCCACCTGCTAATAGCAAAATCAGCTATAGGCCCCCTGAGCCAATCACCTTCCAAAGCCCCTCCGAGGAGCTTGGGGGCATCTAGATCTAAACCATCGCAGCCCCGGCCGTTGCACTGCTAGGCCCACTCAGTGAGCCCACGCACTAGGGTTAGAGCTGTGTCAGCTGTCTACTGCTGCCTAACAGCCTGAGAACAGTCACCACAACTGCAGCGGCTCCTTTCTCCACTTCCACATGGGGGAAGTCCAGGGGTTGGTCCTTCTTATTTACTGCAAGACTGGAGGGACCCTGTTGCAGCTTAGATCTAGACATCCTACCACCACCTCACGATCTCACCAACAAGGCTTCGGATGGTGATGGACTGTGGCGTCCTGGCTGACTTGCCGATAGGAGATGGGGTCTGATCAGAAGAGGTGGTCACTGGGGGTGTGCCCTCAAAGGATTCCTGTTCCTTCTGGCTCCTCCCTTCCCTCTCTGCTTCCTGCCCCCCATGCCGTGAGCAGCTCTCCTCCACCTGGCCCCTCCGCCATGTGCCGCCCTGCCTGGGAGTCAGCCAGCTACGGACTGAACCTCCACAAACCGTGAGCTAAACAAACGTCTCCTTTAACTTGCAGGTGCTGGGCATTGTGTCCCAGCAATGGGAACATCACTGAGACACACCCGTCCTCGGGGTGCAGCCCTTCCCTGTCACTGTAGATGGGTGGGCAGGGCCAGTACGTACCACTGTGCCCAGTCACCCGGCCCCTTGGCTCCTGCTGCACCTCACACCCTGGACCACAAGTCAGTGTGTACTTATCAGCAGCTGTGGCTCAGTGTTGTCCTGTGGCACTGTCCTGTGTCCACTGCTGGAGAGGGCAGTGATGCGGGCAGGTACCTCAGCCTGGCACCTGGTACTGGCTCAGGGCTGGGCCTCCACACCAACTCCATGCCCCTGTTGTACCCTGGGTATGTGTGGGTCACCTGGGCCTGGGTGTGGAACCAGCCTCCATGAGGTCCAGCTCCAGCCACACCTGCCTCAGGGTTTCCCACGCCACCCCAGTCCCTTTCAGCACGGGGCCTTCACAGTGACACGCCCTCTCCCCCCAGCCTCACCATCCCTTGGCCAAGGGCTCCTCTTGCTCTGGGCTCAGCCCCCGTCTCAGTCCCAAGCCAATATCAGCCTGCTGGGATCTTCCATCTACCACAAGGTCTCACAAGTCACTGAGTGTCCCAGGGTGGCCCCAACTTCTGATCCTCCTGCCTCAGCCTCCCAGAATGGGATCCTTTTTTGAAGTGCCCTCTGCTTGCCCCTGCTGGTATTTATCTCTCCCATTCATTGTCCTGTATTCATTCCCCAGTGAATATTTGCCAAGCCAGCATTTCCTGTCTGGCTCTGGGATCCTCCCGGAGAGAGTGCTCTGTCTTGGTCTCCACCCTGCCCACCACTAGAGGGCGCCAGGAACACAGTGGCACTTGGTAGATACTTGTGTTAAGGGATGGGTAGGGGCCTTGGTTTTTGACTGATTCTTGAATTGCTATGGACAGTCCTGCTGACCTCTGGGAAGCTGGAGGGAGGACAAAGATGAGTGTTACGGTTTAGATCTACACTGTCCCCCAAAGTCTCCTGGGTGGAAGGTAACTGGAGCCCGGGGTGCTGGTCAGTGACCCATCCCTGGGTGGGTTTCCAGCGACTGTGGGGAGGTAGGGCCTGGTGGCGGTGGTCACTGGATGCCACCTGGAAGGTGAAGTTTTGTTCCCACTCCCCTTTCTCGCCACTTCCGGGCCGCCGTGGGGTAAGCAGATTTTCCCTCCACCATTGTCTTCCGCCAGCTGACCACAGAGCCAGCTGACCAGGGACCGAGACCATGATCCACTGCGAGCCTCTCCTTCTCTAAGTTTGGGGTGTCAGATATTGTGTCCCAGCAATGGGAAAGTGACCAGGACAGTGCAGGTAGCCATAGGGAGGGCCGTGGGGAGCCAGGGGAGTCCCAGCCCCCAGCTGCTAACTTCCAGCTGCAGCCAGACAGGGGACAGAGAGGCCACACCCAGCCCGGGGCAGCTCACTCCTCAGGGCTACAGCCTGGTGGTGGGGGCTCCCTGTGGGTACCTGGTACCCCAAACCGCTCCTCATATCCAAGATGATGGATCATGACCCAAGCATCATCCAGCCAAGGCGGGCATCGGGGGAGCAGGAGCCACACCCTTCACTCCTGCCATGGAATAGGCCACAAAGCTATGATCTGTCACGGTGGAGGCTGGGCTGGACAGAGGCCACCCTGTCCCTGGAGCACCTGCTGGGGACGTGCCCTCGTACTGAGACAGCCTCCAGGGGCTCCTGCCGGGTGTCTCCACCAGGCTATGGAGACACATCTGGGGGCCAGACTTTCCCCCAGCAGTGCTTGGGAAGCCTGGGGCAGCACACAGAACCCACGGATCCCACGGGGGTTCACAGATACCCAGGGAGGAGGGGTGACAGAGAGGGGAGATCAGCACCTGAGGTCCCTGCCTGGCCTCATCCTCTTGGGGGCTGAGGGCCACCCCATACACTTGCACTCCTTGTAAGTGGTCAAGAGAAGCCCCGCTGTGACGGAGAACAGAAGGGACAGCAGGGCAGGAGGTAGGGACACCAGGGCAGGAGGTGGGGTTCCAGGGGAGCCCCTGAGGCAGGAACTGCTCGCAATAAGGTGTCGCCTGCTGTCGGGTCCATTAGAATCCCAGGGCCTCCGTACACATACACAGGGAACCAGCACCAAGTTTCACATTCTCCAGCCTCACGCAGTGTCTGCTCAGGTGTTGCTCATGGTTCACCAGGTCTGGGGCAGACCCAGGCCACACACAAGGTCACGGAGCCGAAGCCACACGGGCTGGGGGAGGAGGAGGGGTCGGGGCCGGATCCTCCATGGGCTGTGGGGAGAGTGTGGAGCGTCTAACCCTGACGGGGTGCAGGTGGACAGCCGGCAGCTTCCAGGAGGAGCTGGAGGTCAGCTGGGAGTGACCCCAGAGCTGGCCTGGTCACTCTGGACTTGGGGAAGACAATGTGCTATGCGGGAGCAGGTGTCCCCGAAGTCCCTGTCCTGCTAGCGGAGGTCTGGAGGTGAGCTCTCCCCTGGTGTTTTGGGGGAGGATGCCTCCCCACCCCTGCCCACATCAGGTGCTCGGCATGTCTCTTGGGCCTGTACCAATGGTGCTGATCGGGGGCACTGCCACCCGCTTCCCAGAAGCCGTCTAAACAGCTGCAGTCCCCCTTCTCCTCGTGGCTGTGAGACGGTCCCCATTCCCCCTGAACCCACCTGACTGACCCTCCGCCCACCTCGCAGGGTCTCCTCTGCTGTGTGGGTTTCCATAGCGGCCCAGCGGGGAGGGCTGTCCTCGATGCCCTGCAGTGACAAACAGCCTGGGTCCCAGCGCTCAGAGCAAAGGCGACTTTCCCGCACACGCCCGCAAGCACTGGGAATCAGGGCTTCCTCGAACACACGGACAATTGCGCCTGATCGTCCGCAGCCTCCCCAGCTGAGACCGCATGCTGTGGAACACCGGGCCGGGGCCTGGCGTGGGCATCAGCAAAGATGCCGGGGAGGTGGCCTGGCGCACCCTCGGGTGCCCCTCTTCCACAGTAACGTCTCGCACAAGCCCCCTTTGATGGAGATGCAGGCGAGGGTGTGTCTAACACAGACCCAGTGACAGCGGCTCTGCTGAGCCAAAGCGGCCTTTCCCGATCACGGGAAGCCCCGGCATGGAGGCCCTGGCCCCGCACGGTTGGGAAACCCTGGGTTCCTGCCACTCACGCTCGTGGCTGTGTGGGCCTCAAGATCAGATTCGGATCAGCAGGAAGGATAAAGAGACGAGACAAGACGAGGGGAGGGGAGGGGAGGGGAGGGGAGGGGGGCGCGCCCCCTTCCCGTTTGTGGCAGGACCCAGGGTGTGTGAAGCGCTTCTCCTCGTGCTGGTACCCAGGGGCAGACGTGCGGCTGGCGATGGCAGCTGTGGGGCACTGTCCCAGAAGGGGCTGGGGACAGGAAGCTGTGTGCTGCTGCCGACCAGGTACATTCCAGGTCCTTCCCTTTATCGGGACCAGGGTCGGCATCAGGGACCTGCAGGGAACACATGGGTAGGAGAGCCAGGCTGCGGGTGGCAGGGTTGCCTCCACCCCCGCCCCGGGAGGACCCCCCGCTAAGTCCCCTCGCAGCCCGGGCCAACCCTGTCAGTGCCGCCTCCTGCATCTGCTGTCGGATCTGCTGCCCGCCAGCCGGCGTCCGGCCCCCTGAAGACATCCGCCGCCTGCTGGCCCCTCTCCCTCCTCCCAACCCTGCTATAAGCTGTCCGATTCACCCCACCTCCAGCAACACAGTCTCCAGGTCCCACAACCTCCAAGTCCTCTGTGTCCCCAAGGCTAAGAAATTTGATTCCTTGCTCCGGTGCTCTGTCACAGCCCTGCAGCAGCCTCTGGCTGGGGCTGGGGCTGGGGCTGGGGCTGGGGCTGGGGCTGGGGCTGGGGCAGGGGACACGGCTCGGAACCAAGGAGTCTCCAGGCTAGGTTCTGGTGGGCAGGCTGGACCATAGAGGACTCTGGTCACAAGCTGACCTAGGTGGCACTGCTGCAGGACCCTGGGCCTTGGCCTGTTTCTGGCCGTGGCTGGATTGTAGCTCTGCCGGCAAAGGCTGGGTAACGCTGTGCCAGAAGAGACAGGCCAGTACGCTTGCCACATTCCACCGACTGGCAGCAAATGCCAGGCCCTGCCCACACTGGAGGGAAGGGGTGCAGAGGAGAAGTCACCGGCCACTTGTCCCCTACCGCGGGGGCACTGTGAGCTGGCTCATTATCCATCACCCCATATCATCTGCTTCTCCCGCTCTTCGGTGCCCCTCCAGCCTGAGCTAGTGCAACCCCACCCCCAGGCCCTCCACTCTTCCCACCAGGCTCACAAGTGGTCCCTCTGGGCCCCCGGTCCTCGCCTTCCTCACTGCTGAGCTGCCCAAGTGCTGGGCTCATCCCTGCTGTCCTCACCCCATGTGCCCACTGCAGAATCCACATGGCAGGGGCTGCTCCGTCCTCTCTGGGTCCCCATGGGGTTGGCATAGGGACCAGCACCTAGCAGCTGCTCAGCTGCTGTGGGTGGAGATGGTTTGTGCTGGACAGCTCTCGGAGGAGCTCCGGCCACTCCCAGGCTCCCTTCGGCAAGGTGTGAATGGGGCACGTTGCCCCCCAGGCAGCTGTCTGCAGATACTGCCAACACTTGCATGGGAGACAGCAGGCTGGAGCCCCCTGCCCTGCTGACCACACGTTCTCACGGGGCTGCCCTGTGATCCTCATGGGCACTGAAGTCCAGGGAGGCCCTGGTGGCACCGGTGTGACCCTGGGCCGTGGAGTGACAGAGAGGAGCCTGGAAGGTAGTTCTCACCCCACAGCTCTGGATGAGGCGGCTGTGGGTTCAGGACTTGGAGAATCCTCCAGGAGCTTTTCACAAGCGCTTGAACTGAAAGGTCCCTCTCTCCCCACCAGACACCCTGCGGGGCAGAGACGGGCAGTGCCAGGCAGGAGTGGGTGTGACTCTTCAGCAAGGCCTAGTGGGTTGTCTCCCCAGTGTAGAGGCCCAGAGAGGCAAATCACAGGACGCTCAACAACCTGGGGGAGGGGTGGTGGCTGCTCCTAAGTGCAGCCCAAGGTTCCGCAGGCCAAGAGCTCTTGTGTGCAGAGACACAGGACAGGGGGCTGGAGCCATTACCCCATCCCACCTCGTCTGACTTCCTTCATGTATTTATTTTTGTGATACTGGCAGCCGATTCTAACATCCCGCACATGCTGGACAAGTGCTGTAGCACAGACCTGCATCCCCGGCCCGTTATCTGCACTGGGCAGAGACTCGGGCTGCTCAAAGCCCTGCAGCTAGAAGACACTGCAGGTGGGGCTGACATTCTTTTTCAAATCTCCTCAGTGCACATCTGGTCAACCAGCACTATGAGCCCAGAGCAGGAGGAGGTCTGGGCTCACACGTGAGCCGAATCTTCCAGTTTGCAGAGGTTGGGAACTAGTTCCGCTAAAATGACAGAATCTCCCAGCCCACTCTTCGAGAACCAAGGCGACCCTATCCTGTGCAGGTGCCTGCGGCTACACAAAGGGGCTCATGGGGTGTCCCCGAATCCCAGACAGAGAAAGTGACAATGCTACCAGCCTTGAATCAGCCCTGGAGCCACAGTGAGGGGCCACCAGGTGTGCGAGGGAGGTGGCCTTTGGTGAGTGGGGCGCAGGAGAGAAAGAGGCAGGGGTGCACCCCAGCGCTCTGAAATTTCACTGGAAAGTTGTAGCCTAAAACTAGACCTGCGCCTGGCTTGCCCTCTGTGCCACCTCCAGGCCCTGTCTCTGCGGCTGTGTGGGGTTCAAGGGAGCACGTGGGATCCAGGGCTGACTCTGGCAGGACCTTGGGGTCTGGCTGGTGTGGCTCTAGCTTTATAAGATTTTGTCCCTCCTAGGCCATGAGCCCTTGCACACAGAGACACAGCCCAGGTGGCTGTGGACATCGGTTCATCTATTGGGCTCTATAGCTCCTGCTCCAAAGCCTATCGGGACAGTCATTGGAGCAGTGACCCAGGAGGAATGACTTCTGATTGCCCCAAATCATGTTCTCCAGGAACTGGAGGGGGCTTTGTGATGCACCCCACCTCACCCAGGGACCCCATGCAGACATCCAGGGAGGCCAGAGCCCACAGGTCTCAAGGCTGGGGAACATCCCCTCCCTGCATCCTCCCTGCAGATAGCATCGGACAGCACCCCAAGAGATGGCAGAGGGGACCCTCCTCTCCCTCTCTCCTCACCTGGAGAGCAGACTTACTTCCCTCTTTTGGAACTGTGAAATTTAAAATGCCAATTTCAGAGCTAAAAGAAAAAATAAACAGATTTGCAAGCAGAGGTCAGACTGTCCTTAAGGCTTTGTTGGTTCCCCTAAATATTGCACAAAGTGCTGATGTGAATAATGACCACTGAATTAAATGCCATCAAGATAAACAATCAGAGTCACTGCCCTCCCTCAAATCCTTCTAAACCCGCACACTTTGGAATTTCACCATGGAATTCACCCTGCAAGTTTTAAGTGAGTTCTCCTTAAGACACCTCAGCAGAAACTTATGCTCCAAACAGAAGGGTCTCAGGGCCGGGAAGCGGGTGGAGCCCCCGACTTCCCTTGCCCATCACTGTGTGCAGCCCTGAAGCTATGGGACAGAGGCATCTCTGTCTGCATCAAACTTGCTGATCTCAGAAGAAAACGAAGTCAAACTTTAGACATGAAGCTGTCCAGAGATGTGG
This sequence comes from Hydrochoerus hydrochaeris, assembly GCA_004027455.1. NCBI lineage: Eukaryota > Metazoa > Chordata > Mammalia > Rodentia > Hydrochaeridae > Hydrochoerus > Hydrochoerus hydrochaeris. Next base: position 193,126 of record PVLA01002567.1, on the reverse strand, counting down.
ACAGCAGGAGTGAGGGCCTTGATTCGTGGGCAGACGTGGAAATATCACGCAGCTGGAGCTCCGCTTCCTCCTAGTAAAATCCAGTTAAAATCGCAGTCCTGGTGCACACGCTTGCAGCGTGGACACCTTTCTGAATGTGTCTACTTTAACAATATTCTCGGTATTCTCTCTGTCTCTCTGTCTCTCTCTCTCTCGCTGTCTCTCTGTCTCTGTCTCCATCTGTGTCTCTCTGTCTCTGTCTCTCACTGTATCCATCTTCGTCTCTATCTCTGTCTGCTGTCTGTCTCTGTCTCTCTGTCTGTCTCCTCCTGTGATCTTCCATCTTTCCCACCACTCAGGGACACTGTGAGAGTGAAGCAGCTGACACCCTTGGCAATGACCCCTAGACTCCGGGTGCCGGCACAGGACAGCCCGGGATGTTCACACACATCACAGCGAGGTCGCAGGGTGACAGCCAGCAGAGACCCGGCTGGGAGAGGCCGGCTGCACCCGCACACCCTGTGGGTCAGCTTCCCCGCTCAGAGGCGCCTCCCTGTGGAGTGGGTGCGTGGCCGTGCAGTGCTGTGCCGGTCACCTCCTTCCCTGCCCGCTTCTCCCCGCCTGGCTCCCCCTCCCCTACAGAAGGCCTGCTGGGCTTCCACCCCCCCTGTTCGCTCCCCAGAAGAGCAGCTGGAGCTGACGGTGTGCAGAGCGCCAGCACCTTCTGTTGCCCTAGCACCCACACGTGTTAAATAAAAAGGAGCCCAGGAGAGGACAGACACTGGGCGCGACTCTCCCTGGCTCAGAGGGTGAAGGGACAAACCCTGAGCCACAAACAGCGTGTGGATGCTGGGGTCCCAGTGCAGAAGCCCGGCCCCAAACCCACCTCACACAGGGCGTGGCTCGGGGTGGTGCTGCGCGGGACTGGGCTCCGTCACCACCATCTCCCCATATCCTCACTCGGCCCTCACCCTGCCCATGTCCAGAGCCACCCACCACCCCTTCCCAAGCTCTGAGGACAGAGCAGCCCACAGAGGGCAGGGACCACGGTGCCCCGCTCTGCTCCCTGCTCGCCCAGCTCTGGTCTATTGTCATCCTGCCCGGCCCCACAGTGTGACTCACGCTTCCCTCTGTCCAAGCCTGAAAATAGACTGGGGCCCTTAAGAAACAACAGCATACTAACTGGGTGGGACAAGAGAACCAATCGGGCTCGAGCTATAAATTGTAAATGACTGCCACCAACTGTCCTCTCCACACAGCCTACCAGGCTTGAAGAAAGAACCACTCCCCATGGGTGGGGAGTGCAGGGGCTCAGAAACCCCCTTTTAGGGCCCGGGTGACAGCCGACTTCAGCTGGGCACACAAGCTGAATGCATACCATTCCTGTGACCCTCCATGGGTGGCTCTCCAGTCTGGAAACTGAGTCACAAGTTGGCAGGGTGGATGCCCCTTCCCTTCCAGACTGGATGTAGCTAAACCTCAATCCCCTGCCATGTCTGTGGGACGTCACTTCTGTGGAGTGTCACCTCTGAGGCCTGTGCCACCTCCCTGAATGTGCTACCTGTGCAGCGCATGGCCATGGGTGGCATGTGCGCCCCCAGTGAGCTGTGTCACCCCACGGTGTGTCCCCTCCTCAGGGCACATTTCACCTCCAGACATACTCTCTGGCAAGGTGCTGTCTCATGACAGAGTGTCCCTTGGTGGGGACAGGACCAGCTCGAGTGTCCTCCCCCGTCAAACTTGGAACAGAGCCAGGAAGGAATGAGACCAGCCAGCCAGGTGACAGGGATGCTAGGCATCAGTCCCCAGCCCAGCCCTGGCGCCTCTGCAGGCCGCCAGGAGGGAAACTGGAGGGATGGAGGGACCAGAGTGCAGGGTGCCGCCCCTGCTGGCCACACTCAGAACAGCGCCTCAATACACTGGAACCAGAGCCTGTGTGGGCAGGAGAGGACCCACAGTGGCCAGAGCAGAGAGCTGGTGGCTGTCTCAGTGTCACCGCAGCTGCAGTGCTATGTTGGTCCAGCACAACTCCAAGGCTCTGGGGCAGGGAGCTCTGGGCAGACCCAGGGTGTATAGGGCAGGGGCAGGGGCAGGGGCAGGGGCAGGGACAGGGACAGGGCAGGGCAGGGGCAGGGCAGGGGCAGGGGCAGGGCAGGGGCAGGGCAGGGGCCTGGAGAGCAAGGCCGGGAAGCTCTCCCCGGGCACCTCAGGGGTCAGCTGTGTTTGCTGGTGCAGAGGGGAGCGAGGGGAGACAGAGGGGCCCGACAGCTACTGGGTGGTGCTTCGAGTCCCTGCCACCAAGAGACGGGCAGCAGTGCCTCCCGACAGCCCGACGTGCTGGCAGCACCTGTGCCTGGGGATCCAGGCAGACCTGGGCCCCTTTTCCTGCTGAAGTAGTTGAGTCTCAGGAAATCACTGGTCCAGGACAGGCCTGAGTCAGGGTTTCCTCCTCCATCAAAAACTCCACGAGGCCCCGCTTTGTCCGGTCACCATGGCGCCCTGAGCAGGCCCCACCTTCCTGAAGCCCCTGGGTCCTGCCACGCGCGCTCCCTCACTGCCTCTCATTGGGCGGAAGGTCAGATGCTGCCCCTTCCCGGAATCCCAGCTCATCTGCTCCCCACCGATTCTTGGACTTGATCGCTTCTCACCCTGCCTCTTGCTTAACTGTTCCCTGGGTGAAATTCCAGCCTCTGCCCCAAGGGCACGGGGCCCACTGAAGTCAGAAGTCTTCCTGCCACCTCTCTGCACTCACTGCGCAGCCGGCCTGGCCCAGCCCACCTCTCACCCAGGAGTCCCCTTAGTTCCCTTCCTCCAATGTGGCCTTACAAAGTTAAAGGGAGAGAAGTCTTTTTAGGACCCCTGCTTCTCTCAATTAACATGCAGAATGCTTTTCTGGCAGTGCGCACAGCCTGTGATAAAACGGGAAGCTTCTTAACACAACATATATTTAATCCATGGCCTGCGTTTCCACATGAAATTCAGATCGTTTCAGGGCGTCAGCAGGGCCCATGGCAGAACTGTGAATAAATGCAGGTGTGATGTCTGCACTCAGCCACTGAGCTGTCTCACCAAGTGATAAAGTCGTGGGGTGCTCAGAGCCTAAATCTGATTCTGTCGCTGTCAGGGAGGGCAGGAGAATCCACGGACTGTGCTGGGGTGACCCCCCGCCTCGGAAAAATCAGTGCCTCTGGCTGTGTGTCCTGCTTCCCTGAGTGCCCTTTGATGCAGGCCTAGGAGGACCAGGGAGGCTGCCACCCAGGGAACCTGCGTTTCTGCGGACAAGAACAGGAAATGGACACAGGAAAGCCGAGACCTGATGGGGTAAGAGCAGAAGGTGCAGAGGGACCTGTGTGTGAGGAGCTGGTGTTGGAGGAGAAGCCTGAGGCAGGAGAAGGGGCCACCACGCAGCAGGCGACACACTGCTGGAGTCCGAGGGCTGCAGGGCCCCAGCACCCCGGCGTGGGGCTGGTCCAGGACGAGCAGGTGACTGTTCGGCTCCCACCTGCTCCTCGCTGCTCCTGTGAGCGGTTTCGCCTGCGGCCGAGCATCGGGGAGAGGGGGGTTTCTCTGGTTTCCCTCATGGCGGAGGAAGAGGAAGATCACCTTGTAAGGACCGAGAGCTCCCTGGGGCGCATGCAGGGAGCGGCGAGGGGGCAGCGCTGGGATGAGATGCGTCTTACAGACTTCAGAAGCCCAGCCCTCAGGCAAAGCCTGGGTGAATCTGACTGTTCCAAAATTAAGGATTTTTGTTAAAAAAAATACTTCAGGCAACGCGAACAGATGTGGGGAAGGTTTTGCGGTGTCCAAAGTCACAGGAGTAACATGGAGAATGAAGAGCTGGCAACCACGGCCCACAGGACCAAACCCAGCCTGTTGCCTGGTTCTGTGAATAAAGTTGTGTTGGAACACAGCTGTGACTGTCCCCTGAAGTGTTCCTTTATGTCTGTGACTCCATTTGTGCTACTTCAGCGGAGATGAGGAGTTGGGATAGATTCAGTGTGACCATCAAATATTTAATATCTAGCCTTTTGCAGAAAAAGAAATATAGTCAAGCGTGCTGACCTATGCCTGTAACCTTAGTGCGCTGGGAGACCGGGACAAGAGGGTCTGGAGTTCAAACCCAGCCTGCACCATTTTGAGACTTACTCAGACTCTGTCTCAAAATAAAGAATTTTAAAAGTGCTCAGTTTGTATCCCAGTGTGAAGGCTCTGGGTTCATTCCCCAGTACAGTACCGGAAGAAAAACTTGCATCAACACCTGATCTATGAGGTCTCAAGAAATAGGTAGGAAAAACAGCAAAACAACAGGCAACTCCCTACAGAGGGAGCACAGTGGCTGATTAATAATAATAATAATAATAATAAACAATTTCATCAGAATTCAGAAAAGCTCGAGGTTAAACAATGTTGGGAATCTTAATGCGCCTCACAGCTACAAAAAGTTGGAAAGGTAACTAACACCAAGTAATGATGAGGATCCCGCAGCCATCTGTTACAGAGGAGCTATGCCTAACCGTTCTGGAAACCAGCCTGGCATGTTTAGTCAAGCAATATAAAGCTGCTGGCACTGAACCTGAGAAGGGGTCCCTAAGGAGGCCCTGAACCTTTACCCCGGCCCGACCATCGGGACAACAGTCAGGCCTGAGCATTGGCGACTGCGCCCTCTCATTTCCAGGGAACCTTTATGTTGTGCAAGTACCTCCAGGTACCAAAAAAAGCTGCAGGTAAGGAGAAGAGAAGCAGATCTCACAGACTGGATGAGAAATGGGTCCATGGCTCAATCTTGGCCCATTTTGAGTTTTGTTCAATCTGCCAAAGAGCTGGTGGAATCTGGGCTGTTCGTCACCCCTGGAATGCAAGCCTCAGCCTGGGTGGTTGGCATTCAGGGCTCCTTTCATAGGCAGAGACAATGCTGGTGCCTTGCAGAGGGTAAAGCAAAAGGAGCCCTGGCTGAGAGGGTGGGGAGCAGAGCTCAGATGCGTCCAGGTTAAACACAAAGTACCCTGGGCTTTCAGCTGGGTGGTCCAGAAGGATTTGGGGTTGTTTGCTTGTTAGATTTTCATGCCAGGAAGTCTGGTGTCCAGCCCCTAGAGACCTGTCAGGGACCTGAGAGGTCGGGAGGTAGCACCCTTCTTGGGGAAGACCCCTGCTTCCTGGCCTACTTATACACACACCCATGTACACACATATCCATGCATGCACTCACATGGGCGCACACACACAGCCGGGCAAGGGAGATGCAAGGTACGAGTGGCTGAGGATTCACCTTCGCAGCAAGGACTCGGCCTCAGAGGGTCCCTGTGACCCTGAATCCCTGCCTCAGAGGGCAGGGCGCGGGTCTCAGCGCAGGTCTAGGAGGACCGCCGGCCACCACCAGAGCAGTGAGGCAAGCATGCCAGCTTCAGGAGAGGAGAGAGCAAGGGACAAGATGTCTGCTGGAACCCAGTCGCAACCAGACCCCACGAGGAGCCCTGCATCACGTCCTCTAGCAGGCCCCACTTAAGCCACCTCTGCACCCTCACTTTAGCCCCTGGGGCCATGGGTCACCAGGGCAGCTTCTGAAGAGGCTGCTGTAAACACTTGGCTTCTGGGAATTGAGGGAGTGGGCCAGAGAAAGGGTTAGCAGAGCATGAGGCCATACAGGTCCCTCATCTGCCCCCCAGAAGAAGGTGCTAGGAGAAATGACAAGAAGATAGAGTGATACTGCTTGTCTGTCATCCCAGCACTCTGGGAGGCTGAGGCAGGAGAATTGCAAATTTGAACCCAGCCTGGTCAGTGTATCAAGTTTGCAAAACAATATCTCAAAAATAAAAGCTAAACTAGGGCTGGGGCTGTAGCTCAGCACAAAGGCCCTGGGTTCCTCCCCAGTATTGCTAAAGAGAGAGACAGAGAGAGATGAAGGAGAAAAGGAGGAGGAGAAGGGAAGAAAGAAGGATAGAAGGAGAGAGAAGAAAGGGGTGAAAGAGAGAGAAAAGCAAGGGAAACCAAGAACCAAGTGGTAACCAGGCCTGGCTCCCACACACCCTCCAGCCTGGCAGGAAGTGAGAAGGCCCGGAACCGGAACTGGCTGCCACTCAGGTCCCCTCGGCCAGGCAGCCTGGGCTGCGGCCCAGAAAGCAAGCTCATTTGGCGAGCAGGAAGCCCGTGCGGCCGCCTCTGCTGATCTGCAGGCATGGCGTGCGGCCTGCCAAAGCCTCACAGGATGCCATTAGCAGGGAATGACTATTAGCCAGTTCATTAATCATGGTCCTTTTCACACTTCCGTGGCCAATGACAATCCTGGTGGTTTAAAGTGCCCCCCTTCATCGCCCCACTTAATCACAGTGTTTAGCAATTAGCGGCTCATCCCCAGCCCGGCAGAAGACAAAGGGCTTGGACTTCACCCATGTTCCCGCACGGGGTCCCCTGCTCTTGGGCACAGGGCCATGTCGCTGAACACACAGGCCTGTGTTCTGGGGTGCAATGTGGGCAGGAGTCTCTAGCCACTGTCACAGTGCGGACCTGAACACTTCCATCGCCCGCGCCAAGGGAGGCCCCTACAGTGGGCTTGAAGCCGGGCCTTGATCGCAACTTTGGCAGAGACCCTGGGCCAGAACCACCCAGCTAAGTCTCCTGGGCTCGTGACCCTCAGAACCTGCCAGAATATCGTGTCTGTGACAAACGCTGGCAAAATTTCCTAGAAATAGATAACTGACACAGACACTGGGTGGATCGCCCGTATCCGCAGTGTTTGGAAGTAGAAGTCCTTAGGGTTTCCGAATTTTATAGAAATTGGGACTGCTTGTGCGGACAAAGAGATGTTGGGGATGGGGCCCGGAGCGTTTATGTCTCGTAGGCATCACCTACACCGGCTCAGGTGTGTCCCATGGTGTCTTCAGTGCCCTTGAATTCCGAGGCCGTGCCTCAAAAACCTACACGAACAGAAGCACAGCACCCTCCCAGGCAGCGCTGCTGTGCTGTTTCCTCTGGGTCTCTGCTCAGCCTTGAACTGCAGGAAGCTACTTTCCCTCTCCAGCCCTCAGTTCTGCGCTGGATGTGGCTGTGCCTGTCTGGGTCCTGGACTTTGCTTGGTTTTCTTTGAACTCTGGGGTCACCTCTCAGGCCCTGCCCTTGTCCCTGGCCAGGCCCTTGTCCCAGTGCCTACTCATGGCAGCTGAGAGCTACAAAGGCCACACTGTTTCTCCTGACAATTGTCAAGTGGTTAACAGCTCCTGGTCCCCACAGCTCAGGGTCTCAGGACTCGAACACTGGCCCCTGGGTCCAGGGAAGGCCAACCCTAAGGGGCACATTCTGCACTGGCCCCCAGAATTTGCTACAGAACTAAACTCATCTGGCCCCAGCAGTGAGCTGCTTGATCAAAAACCGCCGAGTGGCTGCAGTTCCCCCAGGGGTCACCTCCACATCCTTCTCCCGTGCCCTCTCTGCCCAAGTGAACCACTAATGCTGGTACCCTTGTCTCAGGCCCCGATTTAGGAGAACCAAGCCACGACCACTACCCAGTGCAGTGCTGGTGCACAGTATGTGCTCAGCTAGGGGCTGCAGCCTGCCTCTGTGCCTGGCAGGAGCTGAAGAAGATCACTGCCCTGATGTCCAGCCAAGGCGGGATGGCTCTCCAGACCCCCAAGCGTACAGAGCCCCCCACAATTCACGACAGCGATCATTCCAACAGGACACAGGGAGAAAGAGGGCAGCAGGAGAGGAGACAGCTTGGATCAGCAAAAGTCAGGAGTCCAAATTTAAACAAGATGTGCTCTGCACCCAGGAGAAAGGCAAGTGTTAGAAAGAGGGGTACCGGGGGCTTAGGCAGAGCTTCCAGGGAGCACTAAGCAAGGTTTGGTCCACGGGCTGCGTTGCCTGGGGCTTCACCCTGGGCATGAGCCCCATGGAAACTCAGAGGGATCGGGGTTGCCTGGGGGCCTCTCTGCTGCTCCCCAGGAGCAAAACAGAATGGGCAGCACAGCACGCAGAGGGGGGCAGTGGGAGCCGGAGGGAATGTCTGTAAAGACACCAGGCGCAAGTCCAGGTTTGGGTAAGGACACAGGGCGGCTGGGAACGGCGTGGGTTCACCATGGAGCAGCTAAACAGGGACACATGGGAGGGGTAAAACGTGAAATACGAGGCAGTAACATAGGAGGGCACCGGTGTGACCAGCGAGCGGGAAGAGAGTTCCCATCAAGACGGCAAAGGGGAAGACCCACAGGTGAGGGGATGTTAGCCTGGATAAGGTCTGTGCCATAGATTCCTTGTTAGAAACGCAAAGGTAAGGCCCGGCTGGGAGGAAATGCTTCAGAGGGGAGGTTACAAGCCGAAAAGGGTCTAATAACAGGGTTTGCTGAAGGATTCCTTGTGTTTCTGACTTGCCTTATGATTTTGGGGGGACAGTTTCCAATCACATTGAATTGGAACAGTTTAGGACATATAATGATCTTGTTGATTCTGGAGAACTTGGCATGATTTGTTTCTTTTTCCCCCTTTCCCTACGCTCCTCCCTCCCCATTTGCAAAAGCTTTGTTTCCATTTTTTCCTTCATGTCTCATTTTTAAACATTTTCCCCTCTTTTCTTCCCGCCTCCCCCGCCCCGTGCCCCTCACCATTTGAACGTTTTCTTCCTATTTCACCTATTACACATTTCAGTCCTTATTTACACTTTCCGTTTTTAACACCAGAGAGATAATGTGGACTTCACGGACTTCTGTCCACTTTCTTGCACTTGAGCATGGTCTTGAGGTGCATTTACCTAGAAGTACCCCAAGCCTATCCTTCTTCGTGGGAGAGTAGTACTTCGCTGTATAAAAAACCCACATCTTCTCTATCCATCCATCAACTGATGGGCATTTGGGCCATTTCCAAGACTTGGCTATTACTAACTGTGCCGCTGTGAACACGCGTGCGCACATATTAGTGTGCTATGATGCTTTTCATTCTTTCAGGAAGACACCAAGCAGAGGAATAGCTGGGTTAAATGGAACTTCTGTCCCCACTTTATTTATTTCCATACTGATTTCCGTGGTGGTTGCACCAGTCTACACTCACACCAACAGTGGAAAAGGGGTCCCCCCCCATAACCCCACCAGCATTTGCTCATTAAGGTCTAATAGGCAAATTCAGTACATAGCTGGATACAAAGTCGACACTCAAAATCCAATATCCTTCCTGCACACGGTTAACAAACTCATTGAGAGATAATTTATGGAAATGACAATTTTCACAGTAGCATCCAAAAAAGTGAAATACCTAGGAATCAATCTAATGAAGGGAGTAAAAGACCTCTACACTGAAAGTACATCTCAGTACTCTGAAAAAAGATACTGAAGACAGTATCAGAAAATGGAAAGATATACCTTGCTCTTGGGAAGGAAAAACCAATATAGAAAAAAAAAAAGAATCAATATAGTGAAAATGGCCATACTTCCAAAATTGTTATACAGATTTAATGCAATTCTGCTCAATATTCCAACAGCATATGTCACAAAATTAGAGAAGACAATCCTAAAATTCATCTGGAACCAGGAGAGACTTAGAAATGCAAAGGGAAGAAAGGCAAGGCAGGAGGCATCACAATCCTTGACTTGAAATTATACTACAAAGCTACTTTGATAAAAACAGCATGGTACTGGTGGGAAAAAAAAAGAATAAAGAAAATCCTGAGGACTAATGGAACAGATTGGGAGATGCAGAAACAACTCCAAACATACTCAGCACTTTATCTTTGACAAAGGTGCCAAACACAGTCACTAGAAGAAAGATAGCCCCTTTAATATATGTGCTGGAAACACTAGCTTTCCACATGCCACAGATTAAAATTAGAGCCATATCTTTTACCATGCCCTAAACTAGAATTAAAATGGATCAAAGATCTAAATATTAAAACAGAAACATTAAATCTGCTGAAAGATAGGACAAGTAGAACTCTTGAAAACATAGGTGTAGGCAGAAACTATAAATAAAACCCCAATTACACAGGAACTGTCACAAAAAATAGCAAGTGGGATCTCATCTTGTTAAAAAGCTTTTGCACAGCCAGAGAAACCACTAACAGAGACAACCCACAGTGTGGGGAAAAATTTTTTTTACCAGCCATTCTTCAGACAAAGAACTAATATGTGAATATATAGAGAACTTAAAAAAATTCAGAGCCGCCCCACAAAAATTTAAAAACCCAATCCAAAAATGAGATGAATACATGCTTCTCAGAGGAAGAAACACAAATGGCAGGTAAATACATGAAAAAATGTTCATCATTCACCATTGACAAAATGCAAATTAAGATGCTGAGCTGCCATCTTACCCCAGAGAATGGCTGTCATCAAGAAATCACCCAATAAGGAATGGAGAATTCCTCTGCACAATGGCTAACACTCCCTGAGTTAAGACGCAAAGGGCCCCACACCACTGACAGCATTCTGGATGGATGAATTAATTACGGAGCCATAAAGAAAATATAACTCAGCGAAGGAGATGCACAGGAGGTCCACGGGCTGCTTTTTGCATTTTGTCCTAACATCACAACAAGAGAGACTGTGTCTCCCCCTTGCCTGGTGTCCTGGGAGTCTGCTTGAGACCTGGGGTACTGGGACTTGGTGAGTGAGGGTACTGTACGCCTGGGGCTGCCGAGGTCCCAACCCAAGGTCCCCACCCACTCTGACCTGGTCTGCGCTTCAGTGGGAGAGAATTCCTCCTCCACATGCTGCCAAGTGTGTGGCCCGGCATCGCACATGCACTGTCAATACCCAGCAAATGACAATGATTATGATTTCAAGGGTGCAAAGTAACAACGAGGGCTCACAGGAAGGGGGGCCCTGGTCACCGTGCGTTTCACGCGTGTGTCCTAACAGCAGTTTTCTCACTCCATGGACAGAGCAGTTGAGCTTGTGGGGGCCCGGGGAGCCCTCCAAGGGGCGTCTCTGCTGTGCACCTGGGCGCTGACCACCCGTTCCTCTCCCCACCTTCCTTCTTCACTGCCCGGAGCTCTGGACGTGTCTCTGACAGGCCACCCTGAGCCGCAGTGTGGAGGTGCACAGCCAGGGAGGGGAGGGGCAGATCTTCTCCTTGCCAGTTAATTGGTCCAGGTGTCAGCAGCCAGCTGGTCAGTCTCCTCTCTCCATCCCGATCACCAAGAGCCGAGAGGCCCCGCTCACAGTGTGCCAAACCCACTGTGGCAGGGTCCGTGTTTTAGTCAGGCGAAGGCAAGGAGGACACAACTGCTGCCCACTTGGGAGCTAGCTTTGCTGACCACGTGCTCACCTCTGTGCTACCAGGGCCGGAGTGATATTCGTGGGATTCGCTGGTCCTGTCTCGTTCGTGTGTTAAGAATCATCCCTTGAAATAGTGGCTGTGGATGTGACATTGTATAAAATGGTGACATCTGAGGGTTGCCTTGGGAAGGCAACTTCCTGCCGAGATTCTGGGGCAACTCCAAGGTGCCCAGGGGAGCAGATCTGGTTCTAAGGAACCCCAACCCGGACACCACACACATGCGGGCCGCTCCTGCTTCCCATGGGCTGCGTGGTACTTTGCATTCATACTCGTGGACATCAGGGGGCTCTGCAAGCTTTAAAATCATCCCGCACCCCATGGGGCCAGAAGGGAAATGCTGTGTGCAGAGCCCATGTGGCAGCCATGGCACCTCTGTGGCTCCTGGTTGAAAACAGAAGCTGGCATGGGTGACCCTGGCCAGGATGGTTCTGGTCCTGATGGATGTTCAGGAGTACTGGGCCACCTGGCCTGTCCACCATGCAGAGCCCCTGTGGGTGGGGACCTGCACCATCACTGGCTCGGGAGGGTGAGGATGAGGATGAGGCCGCCAGTGTCCCCACGTTCAGGAGTGGAAATGTCTCCTGGAGCAGGCAGAGGGACCAGGAGCAGGACTTGGAAGTCTCTTACTTGACAGAGACAGAGTTGACAGGAGGAGGCGACATCCAACATCCAGCAACCAGGGTCAACAGCCCAGGAGCTGCAGAACGGCCCTACAGGGCATGGAGGGGCTTCCTCTTCTCGCCAGTGACTGGCCCCCACCTGATGTCCCTCTGCACCAGCCCTCAGGGGGCCAAGCCCCATCCTTGGTTCAAAGTCTTGAGAGGTAGATGCAGACCGACCCGTTTCTGTTCAGAGGGAGGGTGGCGCCTGTAGAAGTGGCTGAGGCAGGCTGGCCAGGGGACCTGTCCACTCCACCCCAGCACACACACACTTCTTCCCACAAAAGGTGTTCAAGTTTCCTCCACTGGTCAGGATCCAAGCGCACTCCTGTGCAGACCCCTTCTCACTCAACACAGCAGGTGACCGCTCCCAGAAAGCTTCTCATTGGCTATTTGTGGGCAGAGGCCTCAACCTCCAGTGACACCTGGCTGTCCCCGGTGCTCCAGAGGCTAAGCCAGGCTTTCCCGCCTCTCGGCTTTGCAGTGGGAGGACTCTGGCAGCCTCCCAGGGACACACCCCAGATGAAAGCCTGTGCTTCAAGCCTGGCAAGTCAAAGGTGCTTCCGATTTGGAGAGGGATGAGGCAGCAGAGTCGCCACTGAAGCCACTTCACCCGAGGCAAACGTCACCATTTTATACAATGTCACATCCACAGCCACTATTTCAAGGGATGATTCTTAACACCTGAAAGAGACAGGACCAGCGAATCCCACGAATATCACTCCGGCCCTGGTAGCACAGAGGTGAGCACGTGGTCAGCAAAGCTAGCTCCCAAGTGGGCAGCGGTTGTGTCCTCCTTGCCTTCACCTGACTTACAATGCCCACTAAGACACGGACCTTGCCACGGTGGGTTTGGCACACTGTGAGCGGGGCCTCTCGGCACTTGGTGATCGGGATGGAGAGAGGAGACTGACTGGCTGGCTGCTGACACCTGGACCAATTAACTGGCAAGGAAGAGGCCAGGGGGACAGCAGAGCCAGTGCCCATCTCAAACCCTCTGCGTTCTCAGGGCACCAAGCAGGGCGGGAGTACCGACTCCTTCCTTCCTCCTTGCGCCCACCTCCCCAAAGACACACGCAACACCCGTCACTTGAAAGAAACGCGTTTTTTACAGGATTCGGTGCTCAGTCTGCTGGCTCCGAGCTGGGAGGGCACAGTGGAAGGAGGACGGAGGCCCAAAGCCATGACCTTGGGCTGAGGCTCTGCCATGGCACGTGAGCAACGAGAAGCCCCACGAGGCCGTGGTCCGAGGGCTGTGGCCTTGTGGACAGCATCCCGGTCTCGGGAGGGAATGAGAGGACCTGCTGGTGCTGGGAGAGGGGAGGAAAGGTGACCGCTCCAGAGCTGCTCTTTAAAGCAAATGAAGAGAGGAAGAAAAAGTGGGTTTGACCCCAGGGCAGCCGGCGGACAGAGCCGCAGGTTCATTAACCCTGACCTGTACGTGTGGGGACACGGGCTTCCCTCAAGGACTGACGGGACTGGCACGGTCTGAGCACCGAGGCAAGAGACAGATAAGACAGATACGCTGTGACTGTGATGAGCTCCCCCGTGGGGTTACCCGAACGTCTCTGGCAGGAGGCCTGGCCCGCGGTAGGGGGTGCTGGGGCCTCTAAGAGGGAGAATCCGAAGAGACCCTCGGGAGGGATGAGAGCCCGTGCAGGACCCGGCTTGTTCCTGGGGGCCTGCTCGGAAGAGGCGGTCACTAGGGGCATGGCCTGGAAGGGTTCATCTCCCCGCTGGCTCCTCCCTTGATGCTGCTTCCGGTGCCCCATGCTGTGAGCAGCTGTCCTCTGCCAGGCCCCTGTGCTATATGGCTCTGCCTTGGAACGCTGGAGCCCGGGTCCCCTCTCCCCAGCCCCACAACCCAGTCTCCTCTCCCTAAGCCCCACAGATGCCCCGAGGGACAAAGTCAGTGGAATCTGGGAGCAGGGAGCCTTCTTCAGCCCCGTACATTTTCATTTTGTTTCCAGCCTCTCAGAGAAGAACCTAAGTTAACTGATCAGACCAAAGCCATGGTTCCCTTTTCTGCAGCCACACAAACGCATCTTTGGCCTCATATCTTGAGTCCTTCCCATGCCAGTGGGGGCCATGGCCACCATGGCAGGGGTGCTGGCCACATGGGAACCTGCATGGGCAAAGCAGAGCCCTTTGGCTCCAAGACCCCCAGGCATGGCCCATGAGCTGCAGGCACCCAGTCACCAGAGAACCAAGTCTGGAAGTTTTTCTGCACTAGAAACAAAACCAGCTTTAGAACCAAGTACAATGCTGCAGGCGGCTCAGCCTGGGCAATTAGCAATCTAGACCCTGCCTCAAATTAAACCAAAGGGGCCGAGGGCGTAGTGCAGTGTGAAGGCCCGAGGTTAATCCCCAGTGCCGCTAAAAGGAAAGAAACACAGCTTTTGGAAACCCCGACCTGGAATGGAAAGCAGAGCCCCTGGCCCACACTCGAGGCCTCCTTCCTGTAAAGCTCAGCCGTGTCCCCGTTGGGCCCTGAGGTCGTCACAGGGCTCCCTGCAAGCACAGCCTGGACTCTTTAGCGCAGGGCGGGTAAGAGGTGTGCCGTGTGCCTAGACCTGAGCCCGGCTGACGCCCACAAGCCACGTGTCCTGAGAGGGGAAAACATCAGAGGCGGCGATGTGGGGAGGGTGCCGTGGTCTCCATGTGTCCCCATGCAGGAGAGTGGGACGTGGCAGCTGGCAAGCTCAGGGTGTCCCGGGAGTGGAACACACGGGGAACTCAGCTTCGCCCCCAGCCCAGGACAGGGCTCCCTCGAGTGTGCCCCAGCCGGTCAGGGACAGGGGCTGTCAGTGAGACCCACAGGCAGACGTCACAGTCCCTCTGCTCAGCAGCCCTGGGGTGCTCCAGGCCCACGGACGAGGGAGGACAGCAGTTGGGAAGCCACGGTCTGTGGGTCAGCTGCTTTGGTCACTCAGCCCTGGAGGGCAGCTGGGGCCTCTGAATGTGATTTTGGGGTACGTGGAGTAGAAAGCACAGTGAGGGAGAGACAGGGTCAAACAAGGGATCCAGCCCAGCCTCGTGGCACATTCCTGTAATCCCAGCACTCGGAGGCTGAGGCAGGAAGATCAGGCTGAGAATCTGAGGCTGGCCTGGGCTCCATAATGAGCTCAAGACCGGCCTGAACTACATAGCAAGACCCTGTCTCAAAAAAACAACCAAAGCAGCAGGAGGAGGAAGAGAAAAAGACAATTTAGTTGTATCTGCAATGTTTATTTCCTTAAAAATAATCTAAAATTGTAAAATGCTAACATTTATCAAAGCCAGGAATGGGTTACACTGCGCATTTTTTCTGTGTTGGAAAAACCTTGACAGAATATAAAAATGGAGCGAGTATTGTGATGTGTTCACAAAGGACCTTCAGTCACTCTCTGGTGGTCACATGCACACTCTCTCCACAGGGCGCTCGCCTCCTGCTTCCTCGTGCTCTCCTTATGGAAATAATTTCCTCTGCGTGTGGACTTCCTATCATCACAGGAAACTCACTGAGCTTTTAGAAAGCACTAAGAAGCTTTCTAAAAGCTCGATGAGTTTTCTTATCAATTTCATTATTCCACACATTGTTCAAGTTAATTAACTTTTCCAAGTTGATTTACTTTTATAGTAACAAAAAAAAAAAAAAAGGTTTTTAAGTTCCAGGAAAAAAAAAAAAGATTCTTAGAAGCCAACAGTATAAAAATGCAAGTTTGTTCCTGAAACTAGTTGAAAAAATATTTGTGTGTATTGCCCAATCACCCAGCAGTAAGCCCTGCTGATGTTTTGTAGATTCCTTTCTGGTCACTCTGTGAAGCACAGCCGAGCAGCGGTTCCTCCTCTGTCCTCCCTCAGTACTGAGAATGCTTTCGTCACTGCAGACTCCGGGAGCCCAGCGTCAGGGGACCCTCCTCGGTCTTTCTCGTGTTTCCTGGAAGCTGCCAGCACTCGGCACGCCCCGTTTCCTCCGCGGTTGGTTTCCACAAGCGCCTTGGTGTGGCTCTCTGACCCCAGCACTGTTTACCTTCTCCACCAGCTTCCCCGGCCCCGGGGGAAAGGGCACAGGCACAGTTCTGAGTTTCTGACTTGCGGGTGAAAGCGGGAAGGCGGCCAAACTCCCCGGCCAGCTCGCCAGGTGGGGCTGCCGTGGCTTTGGGAAGTAAGATGAGGATTGTGCTACCCTGGGGCAGGCAAGTGGCCTCTGCTGCCCTTCCTGAGGCTCCTTCACAGCCTGCCTACCAGCCCACCAAAGGCCAGGGGCTGCTCCAGGCCACAGACGGCATGGTTCAGAGTGGACATCTCGGGGCCACCATGTGCAGCTGTGCAGGGGGGTGGGCCACACAGCCCGGGGTCCTGGACGATGCTCTGTCCTGCTGACCCTGGTCCTCTCACTTCCTGTCTACCCGAGGCCTCCCGATCTGCCTGTACTGTCTCTGGTCTGGCCACCCGGCTTCGTAAATAAAGTTTCGCTGGCTACCCACATCCATCCGTTTATGTCTCGGGCTGCTCTTGCCCTAGGAAGCAGAGCCTGGAGCCCGGGAAGCCTGACCTACTTACCATCTGGCACTTTGCACAGCACGTGTGCTGAGCCACGCTGAACGGAAGGTGTTCGGCCCTCACTCCCCCCGTCGTCCACGCCCCGGCTGGACTGCTGGCCTCCCACTTGGCCCCCTGCCTCCACTTCCCTCCATTTCTTCCTAGTCCTCCTCCTCTCTCCAGCCCACCATCAAACCTCCACTGGCCCTACATCCGGGGCCCTGCCCGTCCGCCCTGGTCACCTTCCCTGGGGCCCGAGCCTGCACTCAGAGCCTCACGGAGCTGATCAAGATGGGCCAGAGGTCTGGAGCTGGAGTCCGGGAGACCCTGCCACACCTTCCTGACCACCGTGTGGCTGGGGACACGAGAGCATTTGCCTGGATTTTAAAATCTGCACCAGTAGGGCTGCGGTGATGTGCACACCAAATAAGGTTTTCTCCTCGAGTAAAAGCAGATGCCATACTGGCCTAAGTGTCCCCCAGGGAGCAAGGTGACACAGATGCAGCCAGCGTGGCCAGCAGGGTGGGACGGCGAGGCAGCCTGTGGAGAAGCCCGCTCTGGGCGTGGTGAAGCTCATCCTATCCCTCACGGGATGACCTGTTCACCTTTTAACAAGCAAAACTGCCAAATCTGGCTCAGCACAACCAACCTGTTAGCGATGCCAAACTCTGCTTCCCAACTGCTTTCATTCACAGCAGTGGACATATATTCATTTGACAAACAGTGATTACACGGCTGCACTGCAAACCAGGGACTTGTCAGGCTCTGTGTCACCTGGTTCTGTGACCCCATCTCCCATGTCTCACAGATCTGTGGTGACGTTGGAGACCGCCAGCCCCAGGGCTCAGCCTCTGGTGTTCATGGGGTGTGGGAAGCTCACGACTTCCTCTGACCTGGGAAGCCTGTGACTTCCATGACTGTGACACAAGATGGCCACAGCTGCTGTCTTCCAGGTCCGCCTGATTTCCTGAGGCGGTGCTCACACCGGGGAGTCCAGGTGGCAGCAGCCAGGGTGACCCCAGATGTGGCCAGCTGGGAACTGGGCCGTAGGTCCACACAGCTGTAAATAACTGAATGCAGCCAACAGCCACAGGAGCCTGGAAAGTAGGCCCAGCCTCCCCTGAGCGTCCTGTCAGGCCCGAGCCCTAGCCACGACGGCAGCTTCATGAAGACCCTGGTGAAGAGGGCCCAGCCTGACCACGTCCAGGGCCTTAATCCACGGCAGCCCAGCTGGCCTTGCACTCAACATCCTCCTGCCTCAGCCTCCAGAACACTGAGGTGACGGATGTGCACCACTATGTCTGGCTTAAAGTCAATTTTTTAAAAATATATTGTGTTTAATTAGTTACTATATAAGACATCCCCGCCACTGAATCTATTGTCTAATATCAAGCCTGCTTTTTACTTCCACCCTTATGCCTTCTGAGTTGTTGAAATTACCAAATTTTATTTATTTACCTTTGTCTTTTTGAGACAGGGTCTCACTCTGCAGTTCAGTTTGGCCTTGAGCTCACTTCGTAGCCCAGGCTGGTCTTGAACTCACAATGATCCTCCTGCCTCAGTCTCCAGAATGCTGGGATTACAGGTGTGAGCCACCACGCCCGGCTTGAAATTGTCAAATTTTAATGTGTGATCCAAGTAATTTTTAAATTATTACTTCTATTTTTTAAATCATATCCTTAAAAACCATTATTTTAAGCTTCATAAAGAATAGCAGAGGCAATAATTTTACCAGATGATTTTCCCGGGGGGAAGGGGGCTTTTTTCCCACCTTAACTTCTATTTTATGGAAAGAGTTTGGGGTGTCCAGCTTTCCAGACCAGGGTCTGCCCCCTGGGCATGCCGGCTGCATAGGTCCAGGCTGAAATGCTTGGTCACCTGAACAAGAGGCCTCACATTGTCATTTGGTGCAGGGGTGACAAGCCAGTGAGCCATCCTGGTGAGTTTCCATCCATCCCCAGCATGGTAAGCAGGACACAGGCACCTGAGTCAACATCATTTTCCTGAGAGGGGCTTGGGACAGTCCGTGTGGCCCCTCCTTAAAGTGGGGCAGTCAGGTGCCAGTTCCGGAGCCAGAGACTGCAGCCAGGCTTCCCGGAACCCGAGGAATTTCCTCCCAGGCTACAGCCAGGCCTCCTCGGCCTCCTTTACAGCTGGGACTCTCATGAGGCAGCATCCACGTCCACAATCGCTGCTCAGCATCTGGGGGCATCTCAAGGAAATTTTACTTTCTGGAGTTTGTACTCCTCGTTAAGATAAAGAATGTCAGCGCCTCTCGGCCTGGAATGCCCAGCAGACAGGAGGAGGAGGTGGGCGGTCTGATGCTCAGTCCCTCACGTGCTGCCCGGTCCCTTCCCGAAGCTGGAGTCATCCTTGACTGTGCTTCCAGATTCCACCTGCGGCCAGAGCGATCCCAGGAGACAGAGGTCGGCAGAAACCGCTGGCAGGGGCGCCAGGGGACAAGGCCCAGCCCGGGCTGGGCAGGACATCGCCAGTCCCCAGTCCTCCCCTGCTCCATGTGTGCCCTTCCCTGACCTGTCCCAAGGCCACAGGTGCCCTGCTGTCAAACTCAGCGTGAGGAGCGCCCCACACACAGCGTCCCCGAGGAGGAAACAGATTCCAGCCGCCAGCTTCCCCCAGCCCACCAGAGGCCGCCTCTCCTTCCAGCCTTCCAATCTCGCGGGCACGAGCAACCCCTCGGGCTCTGTGACAACACCCCGTGTTCAGGGCACACCCAGGAACTCCAGCGAGAAAGAGGCCCCAAACAGCTTCTGACGGAGGCAGCAGCCCCGCCTCACTCCCGTTGTTTTGGGGTTAGCACTGATCACGCTGCTGTCATGGAGCTGGTACAAGTGCGTAACACACCTTAATTCTTCTTTCACGCCCTTCTGTTCGCTTCCCTCCAACTCCTTCCACCTCTTGACCCCTTCCCACTTGAGAAAAAGCTACCTCCCTATTTCCGATTATCTTTTATTCTGCTCTCTGTATTTTGGGATTCTCATATAAGAGAAACCATGCGATGTTTACGCTTGCGTGTCTGACTGACGTCACTTGAGATGGTCTCGAGGTGCATCTATTTTCCTGAAGATGATTTAAGTGCATCCTTTATAGCAGAGTCAACTCCGCTGTGTGACCATACTTTCTCCATTCATCTACTGACGGACATGCAGGCTGCTTCCAAGATTTCGTTATTATAAACCATGCTGCTATAAACACAAGCACGCGCGTGTCACTGCCGCAGGATGCCTTTGACACCTAGAAGGGGAAGAGCTGGGGGGAATGAAACTCTTAGTTTCAATTTTTTGAGGAATCTCTGTGCCGATTTCCATGGTGGTTCCTCAGACAGAGGACTATTAACATACAAATAACCCAAAACAACTAGACCCCCTAAAATCAAAGATCCAATGAAAAAATGGGCAAGTGACATGAACAGATACTTTATAGAAGACAAAGTACAGATGACCAATAACTACATGAAGAAACACCCAACATCCCTGGACATTTGGAAAATGAAATTTAGGACAACACTGAGATTCCATCTCACCCCAGAAAGAATGGCGTAGAAATCAAATACTAACAAATGCAGGTGAGGCTGCGGGGGAGGGGAGCCGTGCGCTCTGCTGGTGGGAGTGTAAACAAGCACAGCCGGCTGCGCTTCTGACCTTGACCAGGGCCTGCAGCAGAGAAGACAGTCCCAGCCTGCCCCTCAGTGACACGGGTTTGAGAACTGTCACCCACCTCCCTGCACCCATTCTGCACACACCGCACGTCACCTTGCCAGGCCCCCGATCCTTCGTGGGTTCTCAGCCAAAACCTGGCTGGACAATTACCTGCCTGCTCTTGTTAGGTCTGTAGTTTTCCGTGAAGACCCTGCCCACCTGGCAGGCCAGCCCTACCTTGCTATTGATGACGTTTAGTGACACTCTAAAGAAAAAGCCCACGCAAGAACTCTAAAGGAATGAGACCATTCAGGATCCAGCATCTGCACAGTGTGACCCTAGTAAGATGCTTAAACTCGTGGACTTCATTCTCCTTGGCAGAACAGGTCATTTTGAAGGTACCTGGTCCCATCCCTCACTATCCCACAAATGCATGTTCCCATGAGGATGGAAACCAAAATCATACAAGGGACCTAGCAAACAAGGATGAGATAAGCCCTGTGGGGCTTTTTTTTTTTCTTTTTAATACCAGCACTGGGGTTTGAACCTAAGGGTGCTCTACCACCGAGTTATACCTCCGGTCCTTTTTATCTTTTTGAGATAGGTTTGTCTCTAAGTTGCCTAGGTGGGAATTCAACTTGCAATCCTCCTGTCTCAGCCTCCCTGGGATTACAGGTGTGTGCACAGCATGTGACACCTTTTACAAAAGCGCTATCTTCATCCACCGGATGCCAGGGTCCTCTGTTCCCCAGATGACGTCTCTCCATCCCTCGCCCACCAGACTCCCAACTGTGTGCTCTGTGTTGATCCCTTGGAGGTCCCTGCTACCCTGTGTCACGAGCACACGCTTAGCCACGCGGTTCTGCTCGAGGCCATGCTGGAGCTGCCATAGACACTTGCACTATTTCGAGGTGAAGCAGCTTGTTCCTGGTGGTCCTCGCTGCTCAGTCTCTACCAGAGACTCCTCCCTATGCGCCTAGAAAGGGAACTGAGAAATCTAAACCAGGTTCTAATCCACCCTGGACATTAGAAGAGCAGCTTGCAGGTGCAATGTGAATCACAGCTGCCCTCACACCGAGTGGGGCCAGTCTCCCTGCAGCTGAATGTGGGTGTAGGGCTTGTGGGGGCCACGGTAGGCATGTGGGCTTCGTCCTTTTGTAAACTACAGAGGAGCCACCTGACAGCTCAGGGTGCGACCCTGGATGTGATTAACGGGTGGCTGCTACAGCCCCGGTCAGAGACTGTCCAGGTTGCAGGACGATGAGGTTCCCGCTTCCCCATCCCGCTGCCTCTGTCCCTGCATAGTAAATCAGCCCCACACTAGCACTGTCCCCCACCTCCAGCCCCTCCTTTCCCAGCAGCACCACCGCCCCGGGAACCCCGGCAGGCTGCGTTCATCCTTCAGGACTGCCGCCGAGTCCAGGCTTGGTCACCCCTCTTCCTCTGCACTCAGTGCCCCGGGACCTCGAGAGACAATATCAGGGCGCTTATCATCTAAAAGTGTGAGGAAAATGCCTATTTTCCCAGTGGCTGAGGATCAGGCATTTCACCGTTTTTCTTTTTTTGCCGAGATTTAACTCACACACCAAGGCTCTGTGATCACAATGAACAAACTGCCCATTCTGGGGCAGCACTGGACAGGGCGGAGCCGCAGGAACAGGACAGGAGAGATGTCACAAGGCCCTGGAGCGACAACTGCAGGGTGAGGCCTGTAGCCTGTGCAGACTCAGGGCCCAGGGGGAGCTGTGGAGGTGAGACAGGCACAGTGGCTTCTAGACAAGATGCCAGCTACAAGCCACATTTCACTCCAGCTAAGTTGTGAGCCCCACCCTGCAGGTGTGCAAACAGCCCAGCTCATCCTGCCCGCCTCAGTCTTGTCTACACTTCTAAAGTGAAATGTCCATAGCTTGCTAGTCATGGTCACTAAGGCAGGTAGGGAAATACAATGTGTGCCTCTCCCTAGGGATGGGGGAAGAGAGATTCCCCAAGTCTGACCCGGGACTTCACCTTCTGATGCAGTAGGAGCCTGCGAGGGTCAATCCACTCACAGTGTCAGGACACACCCGCCAGAACCTGGGGGGAAAATGAACATACTCGGACAGAGGTAGGCGGGAACCAACAGCGGGTACAGACAGGGAGGACCACAGCTCAGGGCTGCAGGGTGTGGGGGCACCAGAACTTGGCTAGCATCCAGCCGCCTTTCCATCCAGGAGACATCAGAGAAGAAAGCCCCGACTTGGGGTATGATCTGAGGCCCCTCTCCTCTGTCTGTAGGGGCAGACTCCACTATGGATAAAACAGTTACACTGAGGTTTGGCTGCTGTTGGAGCCTGGGTTGCACAGGGCTAAGCTGCGGAGCATAGGGACCCCTGGCTGTGTTGGCAAAGCACATTCACAGTGCTCTGAAGTCAAGATGACGCCGCAGCTGAGGCAGCCTGGGACAAGAGCTGCTGACTCCATGTTCAGAGCAACCGAGCCGCCCACCTCAGAGAGCAGACAATCCTCTCAATCAGCAGGAATTACTGCCTTCGTTCCAATTTCGCTTTCATGCCCTCCTCTTCCTGCATCCCCAAGTTTGTGGCGTAAAGATGGGCTGTCTGGAGAAGTTCTTCATCTTTGCCCCAGATGTTGGGGTCTGTTCCTAGACCCTCAACCCTACAACCCCCCGAATAGGTGCACAGTGAAGGCTCAAAGGAATGAGACCCGGGCATGATCCTTAAGGCTGCAGGAGGAGTGAAACCCGTGGCAGAGCTCCCGTCTCTGCCAGCCAGAGGACTGACGCTAGGCAGCCTGTATTTAATCAGAACAAGCAACGAGCTGAGCAGACAATGGAGGAAACCTGAGCAGGATCTGGGGGGGGGGGGGGGTTCAAGGACCCCTCAGAGCAACAGGCGAAGCTAATTAAGGGAAACGATCCAGAAAGTCTCCACGTGGCCTCAGCTGTGGCCTATCCTGCCCCCTGAGGTGGCTCCTTGTTCTCAGTTCAGCTGTGCCTCGGTCACGCCACAGCCCTGCACCGGTAGGCAGCCTCAAGGGTCCCCAATACGCAGAGCCTTTACTCCCGAGAGAGGGTTCTGACCTTCCTGGAACCTCCAGAATCATACATCTGTCTTTTTTAAGCCATTTGCTGAAAACTTGTTCAGGAAGTTTGGGATTAGGCCAAGTCCCCTATAGGCTGCCTCTGGAGCCCATCTGCAGCTTTAAACCCAGTTAAAAACAAGAACCCACTCAGACATGGCGGTGCCCGCTGATAACCCCAGCGCTATGGAAGGTTCAAGCAGGAGGACTGCAAGCTAGAGCCCAGCCCCGAGAATTTAGCAACTTGGTGTGATCCCATCTCAAGAAAGGCTGGAGATCTGTGGGGGCTTTCGGGAGTCAGCAGGGACACTGCCGGCCACCCACCAGGGGCAAGTGACACACCGGATGCTGGTATCTGGCGTCTCGGTCCCATACAAATTCCAGTGATGGAGCACCCACAGGGAGAGCGGGGAGCAGCCCACACGCTGGGAAGGTGTCCCCACGTGCCCTGCCGGGAGTCCCCCGGCCTGCTCGGCAGCTGTGCCCAGGAGGGGGCGGGCCTCCCCTCCTGAGCGTCCAGGTCACACTCTGTGGGACACCAGGCCAAGCCCAACTTCACAGCCGCCAGCGGGGGCCTTTCTCTCACCAGCAGGATGATCAGATTTCCCACACGCACTTCACGGAAACCTCTGTAGTCTTTGGTGGATACATAGAAATATTTCTAAGGGTTAAAATACACGCTGGAATAAAATTCCTTACCTACGTCATTCAGAAATAACTCATAAAATAACTTTAAACCACTCTTATCTGTTCATTTGTTTTAAGACTGGGTCTTGCTATGTAATTCTGGTTGGCCTTGATCTCGCTATGAAGCTCAGGCTGGCCTCAAACTCATCGCAATTCTCCTGCCTCAGCCTCCCAAGTGCTGGGATCACAGGTGCATGCTGCTACACCTGGTTTAAAGTGTAAATCTGGGAGCTAATCTAACGAGTGAGCATGAACCCAGGCAATACTCAGAGAACAGGCAGAGTAATTCTAGCTGTTTCTGACTTCACATCCTCAGTGTTTTTTCTCTATACTTTATAAGCTACTAAAATACAATGAGCGTGCAAGACTCCGAGGTTTACAAAAGCACAGACAACAGCAGGAATCGTCCCTGTCCAGAGAAGCGCTGTCTACAAACGCGCACAAGTGTTTAGCTTCGCCAGCCGTCCATGCCTGTCAATGAGCATGCGTGGCTGAGCCCTCCCGGACTTCGGACGCCACGCCGTGTGCACACGTGTGCGTGGGTGTCTGCACTACCCTGCGGGCTGGGTTTTTTAATTAAGGCACCCTGGAAACGTTCCGCACAGCTCCGTGGTTTAATCCCCTACTAATGCCACAAGGTGAACACACTGTGCGCGTCCGTGGGGCGGAATCTACTGCTGACCGGCTCAGCACAGGGGGACCCCACCTAGGTGCTCCGCCGGGACATTCCTTCCCTCCCCTCCCCTCCAGCGGTTTCCTGCCCTCTACTTTTTATCCGCCTCTAGAAATTATCTCTGCTGGCACCCTCCAATCTGTCCTTCCTGTTCTGCTATGCTGTAAATTCTGATGATGGAATTTGTGGTTTTGCTGTTGTTGCTTTGAGACAGGGTCTTACTATCTAGCCCGGGCTGGCTTCAAACTCCTGGTAACCTTCCTGCCTCAGCCTCCCGTGCACTGGGATTACAGGTGTGTGCCACTTCGCCTGCCTGTATTATGGAACTTCGCAAACACGCACCGATCTAGACGTCTAAACAACTAGGTGTTTACCACCCAGGATCAATTTTTTCCTGCCCAGTTTTGTTTGGTCTTCTTTCTTCCTCAGATTATATTCAGCTAAATCCAAGTCATAAAGTCAATCACAAAGTCAACCACAAATACTTGAGTGGGTTTTTGATGAGGGCTTTCTAAAAGCCACTACACCATTGTTTCACACAAAATTAATTCCTTAATATCATCCGATACCTGGTCCTTAAACTTTTCTCTAAATGTCTCAAAATGTCATTTTAAGTTAGTTCTGTTCAAATGAAGATGCATACAAGATCTTTTAAGGTTTTTTTTAACCTTTAATTCCCAGTATCATTTTTATTTTGCAGCCATGATTGGCTGAAGAAACTGGATTTGGAAACTCTCACCTTCCGAATTAACATCTTCATGTATTTCTTAATTAACTTCCAGTGGATTTTTTTTTTTCATTTTCTTTGGGGATACTGGGATTTGAATGCAGGGCCTTTCTGCTGAGCTACATTTATTTTTATTTATTATTTGAGACAAGGTCTTGCTAAATTGCTATGTAGCCCTGGCTGGGCTCAAACTTGCAATCTTCCTGCCTCAGCCTCCCAGAGTACTGAGCTCACAGGTAGGTATCACTGTGACCAGCTAATCTCTAGTGTCTTTAAATAAACTTGTTAGATATTAACACTGGATCACACTCAGGTTCAATTCTGTTTGTTTTGGGCAATAATTCATTGTGGGTGGCACGGAGCTCTGGCTACCGTAACGTATCAGAGATGTGTGACATCTACTTGTCTCTTCATTGCTAGAATTAATCTAAATTTGGATGTTGTTAGACCAGGTCACCTGGTGAAATGTTTCCTGTTAATTTTCACCTCATCATTTCAGCAGCCCAGGCTCATTATTTGGTGTGGGACAGACAAATGACGAGGCCCTACCCGAGGTGCTTCTGGCACTTAGTACCGAGTTCTATCCGGAGAACTCCCCTGCATCGGATTAGAACGGTGACGAAGCTGTCAGGAAGGAGCTCCTCTTCCCCACTAGGGGTTTTATACTATTGAGCGGATGTCCTAGTGACCACCAAAGCTGACCACTGCGTTCAGAGCATTGTGATCTCATGGGTTTCCATGTTTCTTGTTCCGTCCCCATCATTCTTCTGTCACTCAAACCATCCCGCTGAGGCCAAGGAGGTCCCCTGAGAGTCTGCTGTCCCCTCTTCTCCCTGCCTGCCTGCTGGCTGACACAGGATACTGTGGACCTGTCCTTCCCCTCCCCAGTTAGCACGGCAGGCTAGGTGCTAGAAGCCTCGGCAATGCCATCCTCAGGACAGGCAGATGCCCACCCTCACTGGCCCTCGCCCTGCACTGACCACCACAGACAGACTGGTCCATGCCAAAGCGTCCACATCAGACAGGCTCACTGCAAACACCAGGTAAAATTTATTCTAGAAAAGAGTCAAAAGTACAATGTGCGTAACTCAGGAGGGATCAAATATGACATGAATTTTTAAAAATGAATATTTAGCACCCACTGCATTTTCAAGAATTCTAGTGTTATGACTTTCACTGCTAGCTCAATCTTTACAAAATCACGTATAGTGTGCCCTACGGTAACTTTAATTTATAAAGTGTTTGACAACAGTTTTCAGATACAGCAAACTCAGCAGGAAAGAAGGTTTCACGTGATCTCTAGGTACAGCCTTTTCCTGAGCTGCAGGGCCCTCTGTGGCCAGGGTCCCTGTTTACTAAGAGAACCCAGGAACTTCCCTCAAGGTCTGGGCCCAGCTTCCCACACGGAGCCTCCCGTCCAGGGGAAGCTGCCATCCACCCAGCGACTGACCGACCGACCGAGAGACCGACCCAGAGTTAAGAGAGGCAGTGGCATCACAGACAGGGACAAAGACAGGATTCAAATTACCTGGGCCACTCTCGGCACTAAGCAGACAAAGGGCTGCTCCTCAGGAAGCTGCGCTGGGCTGCAGGGTGATTGATCGGCTCTTCTCTGCTAGGAGACAGAATCGGAAAACAGAACATCCGTCTTCCTGGCCATTCACCAACAGCAAGATGCTCTTACACACCTCACTTCCAGAAAAACTGCAAATTCCTTAATGAACCATTTGAAAATTACAATAACCCAAGCCATGGGGCAGGGGGTTTAGCTCAGTGGCATAAGCGCCTGCCTGGCAAGCACTAGGTCCTAAGTGTGATCCCTGGTACAAAAATAAATAAATAAAAATAACCCAAGCCATGAAGCGGTGTTTGTTCTAGTTCATTGTTTTTATTTACAGAACCCGTCTTTGCCCCAGATAAGCAAAGGTGACAGAAGGGGACAGTCCTACTCCATTTTCTTCCGTAGGGGGTTCCCACAGCAGTTTTTACCACAGGGAGAGTTTTCACAGTTTCAAAGTCTTCCTTACTCCAAAACTGCAAAAAAAAAAAAAAACTGCCACACTTGATGGTAGTTACTGTCAAATAGTTCAGTCAACATGGTAGGTAGAAGGGCTGGAATATAACTTCAAGTATGTTAATCATTCAGTCAACACAGTACTCAAAAAAAAAAAACCCAGTGCTACCTCATTTTATATTTGAGTGGTAAAAATGTAACCCAGTTTTAGCACCCATATATACAAGAGTTAAATTTCAA
This sequence comes from Hydrochoerus hydrochaeris, assembly GCA_004027455.1. NCBI lineage: Eukaryota > Metazoa > Chordata > Mammalia > Rodentia > Hydrochaeridae > Hydrochoerus > Hydrochoerus hydrochaeris. The sequence continues at coordinate 165,630 of PVLA01002567.1, read as the reverse complement.
CAAAATGTAAGATGGCTTCGGAAGGTCAGTTTTGGTGTCCTGTGAGGGAGGAAACCTGCACCATCTCCTGGGCCGCTGGCTCCTGGCAGAGACTAACACTGCGAGGAAGGAGAAGGAACCGGCCTGTAGTGAAGGCTTTTCAGTGTTAATGTCCTGTCTTCTTACAAACACTGGGCCACGTCAGACATGGAAGGGGCCAAGCAGCCATGTCACTGCACGGTCCTAAGTCAGGAGAGACACTGACCAGGGTTTGCAGCCTGAATTATGAAGCAGCGGGAAACCAGAACAATTCCTGCCAGGGACCGAGCCAGCCTTGCCCTAAAAGCCTGGCAGTCACTGCATTCAACAACGAAGGGCTCCAGACGAAGACCCCGGGGGGTGAATAGCATCAGCTGTGAGGTGTGACAGACACACGCTAGAAAACAGAGAGCGCCCTTATGAGGGGGTGGCTCAAGAGACCCAGAAATCGTTGCTTTAAACTGGCAGGAAATATCGCACTAGGAAAAGTACCTGACTAGCAGAGTTAGGTAAAAATGAAAAAACAATCTTGGTTTAAAAGTACAATTTTTCAGTGTACCAGAAGGACACACAACCTTTTATTTAAAGTGATTGAATGTGGAGACGGCCCTGGATGTCAACAGTGTGCGGGGAGGGGACCTGCTCTCCTAGAAGGCACCGACTGGGCTGAGTGTGCAGGTGCCCGACAGCGCCAGGCCAGGCACAGCGGAGGCGCCTTCCAGGGTGCCGGCCCCAGGTCGCCTGCGGGTGGCTGCCGAGGAGCCGTGCCTGCCGCCAGGCCTGGGCGAGGCCGCGCCGCTCAGTCCACCGAGCTGCAGATCTCCTTCACCTTCTGGTTGAACTCCTCGGGCTGGTCGGCGTACACGTAATGTCCCGCCCCGAGGATGGCCTGGTGAGGGACAGGGCCGTGGTCAGTGCGAGCGTTCACGGTGCGCCGGGTTACAGGAGCTGCTGAGAACCCGCAGGGCAGTCATGGTTTATATAAAACCCCAAGCTGTGAGGGGGCAAGACCAGTGGATCTACGGGAACTGCTAAGGGCCTGCAGCAGAAAGACCTGGGGGTAAACAGGGAAATCTACTGGCTCTCACTGCAGTTTTAAGATGCAAAAGCCTGGGCCGGCACCTGCTTGGCAAGCACAGGTTATGAGTTCAGTCCCTGGTACCAAAAAAAAAAAAAAAAAAAGATGCAAAAGCCCAGTCTGCAGTGACCACTGCAGAGCAGACTGTGCCCAGCAGGAGACCCCGGGGTTCCTCTTCCTGCCTCCGCCTCAGCACAGGGCTGTGCTGGGCATGCAGACCACCCCATCCGGCCCCGGGGTCAGCAGGCTCTGACCAAGGCTGTGAGCGATGCCAGGTGAGGAGGGCGACCCAAGGCCTGGCCCTGGGATCCCACGGGAGGTGTCCCCTGTGGCCGCACTACCCCCCCCCCCACTCACTATGGTCTTCACGTAGGACTGCGGCCGCAGGGCCTGGATGCTGCTGCCCGAGTTGCCGTCTATGCAGGAGCGGGCACCGAAGATCACGGTCACGGGCACGTCGGGGTGCAGCTTGCCGATGCGCAGCAGCATGGGCCGCTTCGCCCACCCGTAGGGAATCGTCATGTTCTTGAAGGCGGTCTCACCACTTTGGAGGAAGAGGAAAAGCGCCACGTGGGACTCGGGCAGGAGGAGGAGGCCCCGCTGGCTCCTTTCCCTCGAGCCACACCCTTACGCAGCCTCTCTAGGGTTTGGGGAAAATCTCTGTGGAAACAGAGAACTAATTGCCCAGGAGACAGCAGAGGCGGCGCACACGCTCTACTCGGTCAAAGTTCTCATCTTCTAAACCGAAACACGCAGCTGTCATTCTCTAAGTCAGTAAATTACTTCACTTCTTTGGGGACAGTTATATGTGTTACAGTTACAAACTGATGCAAGAAGGCAACTTCCACGGGTTCACAGGGCCCATGTCAGGCCGGGTGCCAAGGGGACAGCAGCTCAGATCCCGTGGTCTCCCATGCCCCAGGAGGGGCCCGCTCTGCTGTCCTTTGGGGTCACTCTCACAGGACAAAGCCTTGCTCAGAGCAGGCTACTGGGGACACTCTGAACGCAGCACAGGAAAGGCAACACATCAGGACCACCCCAGCACTGGCGCTCAGGGACCGAGAGGCAGCGCAGAGGGGAACCATGCAGGGACAGGACCCAGGGCGTGGATGGCCCGAGCACGGCGGGGCAGGCAGGTGCACGGCCCAGGGGTCCGATCACCAGAGCCCCCTGAGCAGGTCCAGACCTCAGCCTGCTCCTAACATCTCACCCGCTTCACCCAAGAGGCAGAGGGGCCCACCTGCCCAGGCAGCCCCACGCCGTGGTCTGAGCACATAGCAGGCAGGTGACACATTTCTGGTAAAGGCAAGGAGGGGAAGGGTGAAGCCCGCCTGCGCCCAGGTCCCCGTCCTAGAGCAGGCGGCGCTTCCGTGGTGTGAGGTGTGGACCTCGGCCCCACCTGCACCTGCATCACCCGGAGAGCACGTCAGAGCCAGCGTCCAAACACAGGGCTCCTCACTCAAACTGGAACCCGCTCCCGGGGAGCCGCAGCGCCCAGGCACAGGGCCGGCTTGTCTCTGCCCTCCTGCTGCTCCTCCTGGGGCTCCAGGGCCACTCAGCTCTGCCCTGCCAAGGTCAGGGCCGTGAACGACTGTGCCTGGCCTGCCCTGTTCCCATCCAGTCCCTCTCTGTAGGGTCCATGCACAGCAGGCGACCTCCCCCCACCCGCAGCTGCGCCCCCGGCACAGATGGGAAAGCTGCAGGGGGGAGGGCAGCATAGCCTCTCGTGCAGGGCCGCCTGCCTTCTGGATTCCTGAGAGAGACACTTCCTCACCTCACCCACGCGTACTTTAGGGGCAGCCCCATGTTTGCTGTAGTGGGTCCGCTAATGAACAGATCAGACACTCTGGGTATGACACACACTGGTAATCCCAGCTACTAGGGAGGCTGAGGCAGGACGATCACAGGCAATGAGTGAGCCCTTGTCTCAAAATAAAACATTAAAAAGGGCTGGGGATACAGCATGTCTAGCAGACAATGGTATCTTGGATTTTAAAAAAAAGCTGCATTCGACATTTTCCCTTTTTATTTAACTACTGATAAAAATCTGGGCTACTAACGCAAGCAAACACAGCAGGTTTCAGCCACGAGCCTCACCTGGGCGTCTGCACGTTACAATGGTAGATATACTCTGCCACGGTGTCGTCCTCGAACATGGAAGAGTACTTCCGCTTGAAATCAGGCCTCAGACGCTGCACCAGGCTCAGACCTATGCAAGAGGAAATGCCAACGCGGAGGTATAAGTTACAGTCAAGGGCTGCACCACCGCTACGGACAGCTAAGCCTTACGCAAATTCATTCACATCTGTGCTTTGGGCAGAGGAAACCTCACCCGTCCTGAAGCTGCTCGCAGATTCCCAAAGGAACAGGGAACCAGGAAGTGAAGACGGCTATAGACTGACTTACAGATGTAAGCGGGTTTTGCCCATCTTTGTGCACAGCCTGGTATTTATTGGATAAGGACGAGAAAAAGCAAGGGCAGGGGGTGTTTTGCTTTGTTTTTTTAAATTTCAACTAACAATGGTGACTGGCAAAGGCAGACAATCACCTACGTAGGACAGAGCAACTCGTGATGTGGTTTTGACTGGCTTAGGGTGGAAGTAACCCTGGCAGAGCAAGGGCGCCTGCGCCCTCTGATGCCAAACCTGCACTAGCTCTGCCTTCCAGGGAGGCAGCACTCACCGAAGGGACCTGCAAGCCTGAGGCCAGCCAGGGGGTTGAAGGGGGTCAGCGCTGCTCCCAAGGCTCTGATCCAAACAGGAATCGGCCTGTCCTGATCGGCAAGGTCTGGGCGCTCAGGAAAACCCCACGGCTCCACTAAAATGAGATGACTGACCCTGCAGGGGAAGAACAGTTGGAGGTTCACTAGGTAAGTTCACCCCAAGACTATAAAAAGCTGACATAGCTTACCCAATAAGGGCAAAGGGATCGCCCTCAGAGACGTCCACATTAAAGAGAATAAAACTGCTGAGCAGGGTGCGTCACGCTGGCCCTGGGTGAAGACTTGAGACCCAGGAGGACTTGAGCACTGTGTGGTACAGAGAGGTCTTTATTTTTAACATATCCAACTGCGGGTAACAAAAGAGGGAGGAAGGTGCGGCACGGAGCTGTTCCTTCAGAAAAGCCACACTGCTCAGCTGATCCACCACTCAGAACAAAACCAACAGCACCCCGTATCTCGGGGTGCACGCTGCAGAACTGAGCCAAGATCAAGCACCATGTTCACAAAATAACCTTGATACTGCCAATAATGTCTTCTGGATCAATCATTCTAAAAACTTCAGAGAAGCTGGGGCTTCACGTGGGTTTGAAAGGACGTGAAATACCCTTTCCACGAACAGGAGGATAATCCTGGCAGCAGAGGCCTCTGCTGCTGAGGAATCCCAGTGCAGATGGACGAGGCAGGAGAGTTCCCCATATTCCCTCCATGCGCTTCACAGCCTACGAAGTCTTCCATGAAAGTATTTTCTAAGACTATAGAGGAAAGGGACTGCAAAGGGTGCTCTGTTTTGTTTTGTTCTGTTCTGTTTGCTTTTAATGGCAAGGGTCACCCCTCAGTCCCTCTGCTGAGGTGCAGGGAGGGACCCAGGTGGTGTGCTGGAGCTGAGTGGGCATGTAAACTTGGCTTTTGTGGGATTCCATCAGCCCCAGCTAAAAACAGCGCGAGGACTGATCCCAGAACTGAAAGGTACCAGGGAGCTCTAAGAACAAGGAAAGGAACAAGGAAAAGGTATGGAAAGAGCTCTGGTCAGTGCCGAGGAGGTGTCCAAAAGCGTAGTCAGCCCTGGGTGTTTCCACACCCAGGAAGAGAAGGCTTGGGGCCATGACCACAGGATCTCCAACCCCAGGTCCAGACGAAGCTGCTCGGCCCAAGCCTGCAGGGCAGGGTCAGGTCTCCAAGCACTCAAGCTGAAGTGACCGGAAACCTGCAAGTTAGTGATGGCCAGACACAGCCTACTCTGCCAAACTGGGATGGATCTCTTGGTAAACATTTTCTAAGTTTCTATGATCTCCTTCTCCCCAGTTTACAGTAAATGCCTATAAAACACCAATAGTCTTAGTGATGGGTTCTAAGCATCAGAGACCAAAGAGAAAAAGACTTTGACAAAAAAACACTGAGCACATAGCTGGAAGAAAGTGACAGTAGCCCTGGCTGTCACTGCTGCGTGCGTGTTCCACTTTATGAAGCTGGCTTCACAGAAAGGGCCAGGGCACTCCCAGGGGAGCCGCCCTTCGTCTGTGACCCAACACGCTCCTCTCCAGGGGGAGTTATAGGCGGATCTCTGCTGAGGGGACGCAGAGTGGAAGACAGATGACTGGGGCTTATCCAGGGCAGGAGGATGGGGCATGTCCTCCCCAAGTCACCACTGAGCTGTCCCAGCATCCCTGCCCACAGCTGCACTGGCCACTCAGGTCGGCACAGGATCTGTGGGATTCCTGTCATGCTACCGATAGGACCCCTCCTGCTGCCCAGGACAGTGCTGCCCTCTGAGACTGCAGTTTGAGCAGCGCTTCCCAGGGAACTGGCGCCAGACACCAGGTTCAGGTCGCCTCTTGTCCATAGGCCTCCAACACCACCTCCTCCCCACACAGCCTCTGCCTGAGCATTTCTCAGAAACGCTGATTCGTTTAAGTCTCATGAAAGCAGAATAAAAATGCCATCCCGGTCAAGAGAACGATGCACGTGACAGGGTAGATGCTGCAGCTCTGCTCACACACCTGGGAAGCGCCGCTGAGACGCCCCAGAGGCAGCGGTATCCACGGACAGCAGCGGAGCGCTGGCCTGAAGGTGTACCGAGGGCTGGATCTCCCCAGGAGGGTACTCCACTGCACAGTGACAGCCACTGGGTGCCACTGTGCTGAAATTTACTGTGTTTAATAGTTTCAGTTTTATGTAACCAAGTCTCAACAACTCAAACCCTGTTGATTTTGTTTTCCCCTCCATTCACCTACGACTGCAGGGGGAGACACAAACAGGCTGAGAATGGAGGCCCGAGGGCCCCACGGCCTTGGCAGAGCACGGCACTTCGGTGTGACCAGAGGAATTCAGATGCACTAGTTACTCCGAGCACTTTCCTATCCATTTATTATTCCTATTTGGGGTCCCACATGAAGTCCTCTGGGGTTACTGCTGGTAGTAGCTACAAACACTGGGTAACCGTTCCCCAAACTGTGGTCAGGGCAGTGAGAATTATTACTCCGATTCAGATCCTTTTGCTGTTCTCTTTTATAAATGGGCCCCTTCTGGACCCGAGGAGTTTTCCCATCTCTTTAGAGCACTTCACCACTACAAAAGCCAATCTCATCTAGAGACAGGATTTAGTCACCAGGATCCCCTGTCGCTTCTCTCCAGAAAGCACCAGACTTCAATTTCACAGGACAGATGTAATAAACCTGATTCAGAAAAACTAGTGAAGAGAGGCAGCTCTCCCAGGCAGCTCCGAGATCTCAACCAGGACATGTCCACCTCCTTGTCCTCCTTCACACATACAGCCAGGTGCAGTCACCAAATGCAAGGCACAATAAAAGAGAATAATCCTGAAAATGCCAACCTGGAGGAGACAATTTGAGTTTCTCTTGAAAGAATAGGTCTGCTAGTTGACAAGACTGTTGCTGCCTCGCTCACAACAAACTGCAATCTGTCCGGGACAATCAGGTCGGGATGCTGAACTTCAGAGCACATCCCCACAGAGAAACGGTGGCTGTGTCAGAGGAAGCAGCTTTCGGGACCCAGGCTGCTATGCCTGTGCCAAGTACTGTGTGGAGCCCAGGGTCTGGTGAGGCTGTGCCACCGGGGCTCAGGGACCCACAGAATGACACCACCACCCCCAGGCTTGCTCACTCTCAGCATCAACCTCACTGCAGTGCTGAGTTCACATGAGGCTGGTGGGAAACTCCTGGCAACACGAAGATGCTGACATTCACTTTTTAATTTCTTTCCCAAAACATGAGTAAAATAAAGATGCTTTACTTTATTTCACACTTAGCTGTGACCTTGCCACTCCAAGCACCAGCATGACACAAAAGAGTATTATAAAAAACATAATGTTTGCAAGATTTTGAAACAAACATTGATTAATTCGATGATTGAAAAAGAGGTCCTCAATGAGGTTAGGGAACAGTAAAATCCAAACCAACCCCATAATCCCAGCTACTTGGGAGGCTGAGGCAGAAAGATTGAAAGTTCCAGGTCAGCCAGGACAATTTAGCAAGACCCTGCCTCAAATCAAAAAAGAGGATCTGGAATGTAGCTCGGTGGCAGAGCCTTGTCTAGCACATACAAGGCCATGGGTTTAGACCCAATAACAAAACAAAACTAAACAGAGAAGACAACACCTGGAAGAGGATTCCCTCTGAAGGAACTAAACTTTAGACAGATTCACAATTCACGCTAAGTCACAAAGACAACACTAGGGCCAGGAGCAGTGATGGTGAACCTTGCAGAGCTTCAGTGACACAAATGGCCCACTGGAGCGCACGTGCCACAGGTTCACCACCACTGGGCTAGATCATCTAACTTCTATCCTTCTGGTTTCCAGAACAGCTTACAATTATTTAGAAAAGGTAGGAAAGGCCTGCTGGAAAACAAGTTTAATGATAATAATAACAATAAACAGTACCATAATATTTTTTATTTATAGTTTTAAATTATGGATAAATTTCATGCAATTCTTTATAACAAGTGTACAGTCCTTTACTAAACTTATCAACGTATAGCAGTTTAACAGGAAAACCTGGTACCATTATTTCAGCTAGGAAACCAGCCATCAGTCATGGCCACTGGCCTACATGTCCTCAAGGAGAATGGCTATGCTAGAAGGTCCAGTGGCTAACGATCACCAAACAGGAAACCAGAGGCAACAGCCTAGGTGCCACAGCCAAGCTTCCACTTGGCTTCTGCCACCACCACTTACCTCACCGGGTACCTGATCGAGTAGGCAGCGGCCAAGAAGCCCCCCAGGTTGTGTCCGAGCAGGATCATTCTGTCCAGCCCCAGGGCGCACCTCCACTCCTCGATGGATTCCACAAACTGATTCTCTGCCGCCTCCGCATCACTGTTGAACCTGGGTCGACTGCTTCGTCCAAAGCCCAGCAGGTCAAAAGCATAGACGGGTCTGTCGGTGGAAAGAGCTTCGAAATTCAGGGCCCACAGTCCAAGGCCTCCTCCAAATCCATGGAGGAGGACAAGCGGAGTCTTATTTGACATATTCTGAGAGAACCTCAGTGTCCATATTTTATTTCCATTAGATATAAGAACAGGTTCTTTCTGGTAAATGCAGGGGACACCTAATAAAAACACAAAAGAGAAATTCTGCTTAACTTTCTGAGGAAAACATTCCCACAGCAACCAAAATGTAATAATCTAAAGACCACACAGTATCTCGTCATATGATTTTAGTCTTTATTATATCAACCCCCCAAAAAACAGTACATTATTTTACTGAATTGAGAAATTCTAAAAGATCATCTTTCTGTCTAAGTGGGAAAATCCATCTCAGGCAAGCCTCAATCACCTGTGGCCAAAGGCTCTGACACCTCTTCCCACTCCATATGTGAAGGAACTAGTGACTGGAGCTGGACTTGGTGGTCACTGAACCCCCATTTCACGTCTCTGGCTTTGCAGCCAGTAACCAAGAATAGAAAACACTTGATGAATTAAGCACGGAAGATTGAAGTCAGACTCAAAGAAATCACTAAACATTGTGAGTTTAGGGAAAGAGTAATGGTATGCATACTAAACACAACTGAGACCACAAGTCATTTGAAAGCTTAGTAGAAAAAACAGATTAGTGAGGTGGGAACTGCTCAGCATGAGGTACCAGGCAACCCAAATTCAAGTCCAACGATCACCCAGAAAATACGAATAATTACAATCCTGTAGATTAAAATTTTTAACTTGCATCTAGTGCCAGTTGTCTAAAGCCCCAGTACTCAAAATTACCTAAAGATGAACAGAAACTTGAAAGTCCTTATCATTAAAGTATCCCCCTCTCTTAGTTACTTTTCTTATTGTTGAGACAAAACACCTGACAGTCAAAGTCAAAGGCAGAAAGATTTATTTGGCCCACAGTCTGGAGAGATTCCAACCATAATCAGCTGGCCCCAAGGAGGGGTGGCTTCACAGGGGGCTGTCACACAGAACCGTTCATGGCACCCACAAGACAGCAACAGCACCGTGGGGACTGTGCAATGTCTTTCTGCCCCTTTTATCCTATTCAGACTACTGGGGTTAGGGCAGGGCTAAACCAATCATGGACCGATTTGATAACTGCCCACCCTTAATCCCAGTACTGCATCATGAATCAGTCACACACTCTGGACCCAGCCACTTCTGACCACATGAGGCTTTGGGGGGACATTTAAACACAAGTCATAATGCAACAGGAAAACTACACTCTAGATGTACCCTTAATTAACTGTGTGTATTCACCTGCAGGGGCCAAACATGGAGAAACAGTTGTTTCTGCCTTTTAATGGAAGAAATGACCTCAGGTTTGTTATTTATACAGTGGCAGAAAGACGAAATCAGCATGTATTCAGAATATTAACAATCCTAGGTGCCTCTGTGCGGTTAAAGCTAAGCATCTGGAACTGGAAGTGAGTGGGCATTAGATCCAAGCTGAATCACTTCAGCCTTTGACACAGGTAGGTGCCTGCGAATTTCGGTAACAATGATCTGTAGCACTGAGGAGACAGCTCATCTACTACATTAGTTACTCGGTTTCCTGTCTGATACTGGGGTAGAGCCAATTCTGGCTCCTGTTTCATCCCCTGTACATAAGGGTAGAGAATCAGTGCTTGCTTAAAGGCATGACTTGAGTGTCTCATACCCTTTCTTACCTCCTGACAAGGATTTTTATTGTTTTGGTAAACAACATTAACAACCTGGTCAGTTTTGTGGAGAACAACATTATCCAGGTATAGGGAGTGAGGAGAAATTCATTTTCATACTAAAAATTGATGTAAGATGGCTAATTATCCCTTCATGAGCACATGTCCAGTTATACTCACTCCTGAATCACTGCATGTACAAACGAGAACATCAATTATGGGAAAGAGGACAAAAGTAAGTATGAACAAACACCTGCATGTACAAAATCATCATGCAGAAGAATGGTTCTACTCACCCCACCCCTCTGAACTACAGCAACAGAACAACACTGTACAATGGACACCACAGCTTAGAGAACCATGCCCACCGATGCCTGCGAGAGCCCTGACAGAAGTGCAGGTAAATGTCAGTGCCCAAAAGAATTTTAGTTAAACAAAAGTCTCCACACCAATATAAATGCAGAATTAAAGAATCCTAAAATGCTAGAGCCAGAAAGAATCCAAAGGACTGTTTTACCCCTTTATGCTACAGGTAAGAACCAGGAAGCTGAGCTTCTGGAGCCTGGTGACAGATCTGGGCCTAAACCAGATGACCTGGTTTCAGTCTAGTACCTGTTCTACCTTGCAAGGTGCCAGAAGATCTGGAATGTGTTCTCAAAGTACACAGTTTGGAGACACTGTGTGTGTGTGTGTGTGTGTGTGGGGGGGGGGGTCCTTGAGATCTTTTGAGGTCAAAATTGTTTTTATAACAACACTAAAACTTTGTTTTCTTTTGCTGAGTGTACAGTGGAGTTTTCCAGAGATCACTGATAAGTGATTACCCAAGACACTGAAAGACACGACAGGTTTAACAACTCACCTGACATATATTAAGCCAGACCCTGAGGAGATTTGCAAATAAGTAAACAATATTACTCAGTACATTCGGTTTGGAAAGTTTGGAAAGTAGATATATATATAATTTTTGTAACACCCAAAGACTCAAAGGTTGAAGATCACCACTCTGCCCACATTTTGCCACCTGTTGATGGCATGGAAGAGGAAACAATTCTTTAGCCAACAACCAACTCGCCACAGAGCTGGATCTCCTGCTTCAGGGCAAGGTGATCTACTACGTCTACTTGGGCCAACGTAAGTGAAAAGGAAGCCTTACATTTTAACATTTTCTCCTCAGCTTCTTTCAGGAGCAGCGGAGATGTAGGGCACCAGGTCGGAAGCCAACCCGCCAGCCATCCTGACCTAGAGCACAGAAAACAAAACGCAAACCGGTGAATCACAACATCCCATCATTACTCGTGGGAATCAGAAGAAAAGCGGCAGGAGAACTGAGTGCCGTCAGCTACAGGGACAGAGGTGAGCTGCCAAGTGCAAAGTCTCGTGATAAGAGCTGGGACATAGACCCTCACGGCAGCCAGTGCACCTAGGAGTAGATGTCAAAGGTCGCCTCGTCCTCGGAGAGGCTAAAGACCAAGCAGAACAAGAGGAATGGAAGGCATCCCCAGGGTGGGACGAGCCTTCCCAGGTATCAGTGCAGAGGGGATGGGTCCCAGGTAGCTTCACTTGAGAGGCATCTTCTCTGAGTGTACGGTATGTGCGTCAGGGGCTGAGGGAGTCAACCCTCGTCACAACTCTGAACTAAAAAGCTTCAAAAAGGAGCTGGCCCGAACACAGGCTGAACCAGTTAGCTACCAACAGAAACACAGAACAGCAAGGGGAGAGGAAGAGAATGACGATGCGGAGGGCCATGCACAGAGCGCAGATCGCAAGGTTGGGCACTGGGCGCGGACAGCTGGGGGAGGCTGCAGACTCCAGATCAGACTTAAGCGCTTGACCCAGGGCACCAGCAATGGCAACAGAGACAAGAAGATGTAGCCGGGAGCACGTCCGTGTCCACCAGATTGGGGAGACAGAAGGGAGGTGTGAGGTCGGGCCCCCCTGCACCTGTGACTCCAGCAGGAAGGACAGCTGGGAGGAGGGAAGCCTGCTGAGTTACGGAATGGCTGCCGTGGCCCCCGGCTTCTGAGTGCTGCAGGCTGCCCTGTAGCTTTGCTCTGGAGTTATAATTCATGTTGCTGAATGATTGAGTCATTTACTGTACAACCCAGGGGATTTCCTCTCTGGATTTCCATTTCACAGACATGAAAGCTGAGCTTCAGAAACGTCAAGCACCTGGTCCAAGGGTACACAGCCAGGACATGACAACAGACAGGAACTCGGTGCTGGATTCCGACTCCCCGGTTCTCCAGACAGCTGAGGAGGTACCCACTGTCACTGCTCAGAGCATGAGGTCCACAGCCATGGCACGAGGTCCCTGGCATCCTGCCCTCTGCACACTGCACTGCCAGTGTCACCCATCTCGATGGCTTTGCCCATCCTCGACCTCTGCCCAGAATGCCTCACTTTTCCTGAGATGCCGTCCCTGGCTCGGAAGCCAAGACGAGGTCTGACCCTTGTCACACATTACATTATCTAGGAAAAAGAACTCCCGGCTTCAGCAACTCATCTTCCATTCACTCTGCAAGTTTTTAGTTATTGAGAAAAGCAGTTAACAGGCGATTAAAATAAAAGTCTCAGCATCCTCTGAGCTTTTATACAGTGAACTATCACAAAGCAGAAGCTCTTTTGTCCTTGACACACATTGTGTTTCAATCTGACAATAAAAATAAGAGCTTGTACCAACTAACAAGAAATTACCTATAATTTAGTGTCACCATTTTCTTAAGCAAATAGCCCTCAAATTGTGGCATGGTTCTTTCCCAGAGAGAATCGGAGGTCAGTGCCAAAAAAATAAAGTGAAATGAACTGTAATCTACCAACGCTCCAATTTGTATCACAGACAAGCTGGGACAAAGAAAACCCAATACAATCCATTTCAGGCTTTTGAGAAAAACATTCCATTAAAAAAATAATTCAGGCTCTGAATACCTACTGTGTATAAGGCATTACCTGTTTCCAGCATGACACTACCTACTACAACACCATCTTCACAGGACAGGATGGTCTGTCCCTTGGTTCTGCCTCCCACGAACCAGGCTGACTCAGGGTCTGCAAGTGGAGAGCATGACCGAACGAGGGCTCTTCTGTCACACACAAGAAGCCCCAACTTTCCTTGAGGTTTCACAGCAGCCTCTTCATCAAAGCAGACAGTAGTTTTCCAAGTCGGTGTTTTCCAAAGAATATTTAAGCTCAAAAACTCCACATTTAACAAAACACAGTAAAATATTTTCATTCTTGCTAGAATTGGAAAGAGAACACATTTCCCCTGACAATGTTTACTTTAACACCAGGCTACCAGGCTCTGCAGAAACTGTCTCCTACTTAAGTCTCAGAACTACCTGCAGGATCCATTGCTACACTCAGAACAGCTCCAGGGAATATTTCCAAAGAATGGAAAGCCAGCTCTGCCCTCACCTTTTAGCTGACTGCCCTTTGTTCTATAGTTTCCACACCTCATCCCACAACCTGGATTGCTTCAGCTGTGTCCTGTCTTTGGGGTACATTAACCTGGCCTGCAAAGAGACCACTGAGCTTTCCATGCCAGTCTGTGCTGTCTGGCCTCCCCAGGCTCAGGATGTGGAAGGTTAGGACTCATGAGTTTGCAGAATTTAAGGTAAGCATTTGCATGACCTCGCTATGAAGCAGTGAAGTGGACACAGGCCTCCCACCTCACAGCACTGGAAATAAACAAAAAGCAAAACCTAACTTCTCTAAGCAGATAGTCAATGAGAAACACCATCTATTTATTACTGAGGCCCAGACTTCAGAAGAGGGCAGAGATTTGCAACACACACAAACACACACACACACACACACACACATATGACATTCCCCGTATCACCATAGGGACAGTAGTTTTCCCAAGTAAAAATCTGTAAACCAGGAAGACATAGCAGCACACACCGAAGGCTTCTCTACATAGCTCCTGGCTAGGCGCTGACCTTATTATCAAGCGCTGAGCATCTAATCAACAAAACCAAACAAGAAGTTTCTTGTTCTGTAATCACTGGTGTGGAAACTGAGAAAATTTTAGTAAGCAGACTTTTCAGTGAGGAAAGCTTAAAAGACCACAGTAGAAGTGCAAGTGTAAACAAAACCAAGAAGGGCCCAGTATATTAACAGAGCATATTTATCTAAGAATTTGATTTTTTAAAACATTTTTAATTAATTAATAATTTTTGTGGTACTAGTCAAACACTCTACCACTGAGTTACAGCTGTAGCCCTGAGACTGAGTTTAAGTATCCTGAGTTTAAAAGGGGACACCAGTTTTTCCCCTTAACAGTCTATCTTACTCCTCTTTTCCAGTATCGTTAGCACTGTACTTGTAATCCACGCCATTAATATTTACTTTCCCTGGTAATCTTGTTTTCTTCTCCTTATCTATAGTATTACTAAACTTGCATTACACAATCCATAAATATTGTGAAACAGTGACAGATGTTTCAAAGTATTCTGAAGGAAATATACAGAAATCTGGCCAATTTCTACACGTTCTTGGTCACTTACGATAACATTTCTAATTAGGTTAAAAGTAAAGAGAATTTCAATATATTACTATATTGTGTACTCTCCATCACTATCCTGATACAGTCAAGGGGTGAAAAATCATGCTTATTACCATTTTCTATAAACCAACCTAAGCACAGTATTCAATATCATTTTTTAAAAAACCATTTAGTTTTATTTTTTATTACAAAGATCTAAATAATTAGATGTATGAATATATGTAATTCTCTGAAATAATTCCTCAACCAGTGAATTATTGAAAACTTCCAAACTGTAAACCGTAACACAACTAAAGCCCTTCTTTTTGGGGGGCTGACTTCTTCAATATCATTCTTGGGAAAGAGAAAAAACGATTATGTCTCATAACTATAAATGACTAACGTAACATTTTATTTTAGATAACATGCTGAAATGCTTCACTTTATCACAGACCATCAAATGAATGAAAACACAGGCCCTTTGATGTATTGTAACACACTAATTACAAGCCTCCCAGCACCCCTTCTAGATTTTTCTCCATCTTTTCCTGGCTTCCCTCACCAGCCAGAACAGGACAGACACAGGACCCCTTCTCCAGCAAACCTGAAGCAGCCACTGAGTACCATGGCAGAACAATCTTTCTTTGTGCTACTCTTTAAAATAAGCTCACTGAGTCATTATTTTAATAAAGTCATGTCTCCATACAATTTTCTTCATAACTCACAATCAGGAGTGGGGAATGACAGAGGCTAAACTAAAATCTAACGATTAGTCAAGGCTATTTTTAAATGAATTATAGTTTCACAATAGCTATTATCTATAATATAGGTCCAGCCTTTAAGGACTCACTCAGAGCCGTCTGCAGCTCTGAAACCTCCCATCCTGCTGTTTTCAGTGAACTGGATGGCCCTGGACTTTACAAGTGCTTTGTCACAGGACTAAGTCTGCACTTGTTGGCCCTTGAGTGGAATTTGAGAGGGGAAGAGCAGGGAGACCTGGGTTGCTGCGTGTAAGGTCAAGAAACAGAATCCTGGTCCATTCCTCTCCAGCCCAATTAAAGCTCAGGGTCCTGACTGTCCCAAAGACAAACTTTTCTGAATATCTTAAGATTAAATTCAGTTCACACACCTGCAAACTGCATAATTTACTAGATTTCTGATCTTACCGCTTGCGTTGGCATAAATTTCTAACAGCTGAGGTGTTTAATAAAAATTTACTGACACTTCCTATTTATAAAGCCCCTTTGGGCTCTACGAGGCATTTGGGTATGGCAAAATGGATTGTAACTGAGCTGGAAAAACAAATATGCAAGTAACTATACTAGGAAATATTAATTAAAGTGTGATAAAGACTGTTTAGAAAAATATCATGGACCTTTACAGAAGGAAGGTCACCATCTGCTTTGAAGTGAGAAAATAAGGTGAACCAAACCACGGGGAAATGGGAGGAGGGCGAGGAACATGTTTAAGAATCACGCATTTCAGCACAGACCAAGGAAACAGGACCCAGAGCTCCAAGGCAGGCTTTGGACACACCATAAAGCCAGGGTATGGGAGAGACACAGAATAAAGCCCTCGTGTCTGTGACAGTGCTAGAAACAAGGGTGTTCCTCTAGGAAAGATAAAGTAACTGATGAAATGAGGCAGGCCGAAGGCGTGGTATGAACCATAATTTTCAGGGGAGCAGAAAGAACAGTGAACCAACAGGCTCCGGGGTTACAGTGGGGTCCAAAAGGTGATGTGCACTTAGAATCTACGAGGCTTGGTGGTACCATATTTGGTATTCAGGGGGCAATAAAGCGTGTGCAGAGGAGTCAATAATGCCACAGCTGATATTCTGGATGACTGAGAGAATCTAATTACCCTAATAAATATAGGGGAGTTAAGGGAAAGAATGGTGCTTTTACTATTGTTTCAATATGAAATAAAAGACGGAAAAAGAATCAAGATAGAATCTAGGAGAATGTCTACATTTAGAAAATATTTAAAGGAAGCGAACCTAATAAAAGCAACCAAAAGTTGGTCTCAGGTAAGATAAGAAGCAAATCTTATATGCGCAAAAATATCTAATAACAGTATCAAAAAGAAGCACCTATTATTACAGTATCAAACACTGAAAAGGAACCACAAGGATAAATGCTGAGATAGACAAAAAGTACCGATTTTAATTTTTTCAAGTACTGGGGGTTGAACTCGGGGTTTTCACATTAAGCGTCATCCTCAGCCCTTTTTCTTTTAAATTTTGAAACAGCTAAGTCCCTAAGCTGTACAAATTTGTGATCCTCCTGCTTCAGCATCCCAGAGTAGAGTTTCCTGATTTTTAAGAAGTCCTGTGGCAAGGGTTACAGGAGGGAGATGGCAGACAGGAGGAAGGCACAGTTTTCTAAAAGAAAATCAAGAAAGCCACTTTTCTATCTCCAAGGAAACAACTAGTTCAAATCCTAAAGTAAACTCAGTAGGATGCTCGCAAACCAACTAAGGCAGCAAGAAAAGAGAAAAAAACTTTATATTAATACCCTTATATATGGCATCTAACAATTTCTAGAATGTCCATACTCCCAATTTCAAGCTGGCAGCCATTTGAAACACTGAAGCTTCGCCAATGGCTTCCCAGGTCCAGCACTCCACTGCAAAGCCCTATGTGATGGTCTACCCTACAAACAAGCAGTTGTGTGGTAACTTTCCTCCTAACTCAGTTGGCAATAATTCTCTGGACCAACCTTACAGCTACTCACAGAAGTCTACTCCGCTCTTGTTACACTAGGCTTCCATAACTGCACTGTAACTGAGCAGGCCCAGCATGGAAAGCAAACTGGCTCCCGCGTGGGTGTGCCTGTGCTGGCTTTGCTTCCAGTCACAAGGGACAGGCAAAAATGAGAGGCTGCAGAAAGCTGTCAGACAACTACTTCACACTTGTTTCTCTCCCATCTGTATCAGTCTGGTAACAACGCCACAGACTGAGCAAATTACAAAGGAAAGAGGTACTGAAGCTCCTGGTTCACAGTTCTGGGGTTGCACCAGGCTTGGCCTCCCAGGGGTTGATGAAGTCTGGGATGGATGGCACCAGGAGTCACACAGCAGCAGTCACAAAGGTAGGTGTGTCTGCTCTGTCTCTCTCCTGATAGCACAGCCAGGAGTCCATCTCTGGGGCTGCACCCTAAACAGATTCCCTGATCCTGATCCCTGGCCAGAAGTCCTGCCTCCAACCTCCAGGCAGACTGTTTCCCCATCCTAACACCTCACCATGCAGCCCTTACTGGCTCCTCCTGGGCCCTCGGTGTCTTATGGCTAGGCACTGAGAACAAGAGCCAATTACGAGTCCAAATCCAAGAGAAAAACAGCAAAAACCTGGGGAAGATGCCTTGGGGGAAGGGGTCTGACCCAGTCCTGCTAAGTGCTAGGGGCTGGGACACTGGCACCCAGCACACCTACTCCTGCCTTAGGTTGAATATGACCACATTCGGAGAACCCCACCAGGAGCAGGGGCTGCCGGATACAGTTCGGAAGAAGGCCACACCACCACTGACACTGAGCCCTGCCAAGAACACAGGGAGGCCACCTTGTGCCATGACCACAGCTGGCCCACTGCTAGTGAATTTCTACAGGGTCGCTCTTGACAATCTTCAGCCACGACCCTAAGCCATGAAACCACGGAGGTGCCCTGGTGTCCCAAGCTCCATAACAAGACGAAAGAGTCCGCTGGTCAGGAATCTCAGAGCCAAACATGCTGTGCCTCACCTGATGGGCACACAAGTACCAGTCAGGTTCCTGTTTGCCACCCAGGACGTTCAACATCCCACTCTAACAAACAAGGAAGTTCATCAACACAAACAAAATTCAGAACTAGCTCCTGGAGTTTCACAACTTTCTTCTTCGTCATCTCCCCAGATACCCGTTTCATAATATCCCATATTCCACGATTTAGTAGAATCATTTAGTTCCTATCAGAATTTCTCCGGACATCTTAAGTCCAACTGCCAAAACATTTCACTTAGGAGGGGGAGGTACAGATGTTTACTTTCCGTACCCATTGCTAGGCTTGAAAAAGTAGTAAAGCAATGATCTTCGTGGTAGTTAAGATTTTTTCCACCCAGGGAACTAGTCCTCTACTCAGGCGCGCGTGAAGATCAGGTACAGGTAGGGAAAATAAACTCAGCCTGCCCGGACATCACAGAGCTTGCCCCAGCACACAGCTGCCCTCCCACCCGGCAGTGTCCTACACGTCGTGGTCTCCTGGGACACACCACAAGTGTGCGTGTGAATGTGTGAGTGTGCGCGCGCACTTCTCCCGGAAAGCCAGGGCAACAAAGCAAAAGGGACAGCACAGTCTGTAGCTAAGGCCGATCGCCGTGTGGGAGGTGAGCGATCACTTTCAGGCTTGTTCTCTGTACCCTAAGTTGCCGGCATCAAGAGTTAGGAAGCCCCAGCCCCCGCCACCGCCCCGCCGGTGCCCCAGCTCCCCCTCCGGGACCCTGCCGTCCGTCCTCACCCCTGACCGGAGTCCGCCGACTCCACCTCCTCCTCCGCTGCCATGGCCGCAAGAGCCGCAGTCCGCGTCCGGAAGCCGGCTGACAGGCCGACTGAACCGCCCAGGCCGCCGCAGCCCTTAAGGCCCGCCGCGCGCGCATGCGGCCTCGCCGCCGCCGCCGCCGCCGCCTAGCGCGATGGGCGGGGCCGTGCGCCACGCACGCCGGGTCCACACCCTCCGCCCGCCCTAGTGGCGCATGCGTGCTCCCGCCGGCCGCGCCGCGGAACGGGCCGTGGAGGAGGCGGAGCAGCTTGAAAAACCGGTGAGGCGCCTCCGGCGGGTCCGGTCAGCCGTTGTTCGAATAATGGGCGTACTCGGGCACCATCCCGGCTCCGCGGGCGTGGAAGGGACGGCGGGCGGCGCTAGGCGCCCGGGCCCCTCGGCCGGCAGGTCCGGCCTCCTCGCGCGTCTCCTCGCGCGTTCGTCGTGCGCCTCCACTGTGCCGGCTCCTTTGTGGGTGCCGGTGATGCGGGGAAATACACCGACCCGGGAGATGTCAGATGTGCCGGGCTCCCCGGGGGCCTGCAACATCCAAGAGCCAAGTCGCGGACTAAGGGGTGTAGGAGAGTTTCGTTGGCAATCAGGAGAAGCAGAGCAGCTCCTGCTTTTCCAGGGGGCGTCCCGAGTGGTTGGCCAAGGAGGCCCTCTGTCAGGGATGATTTACACAGCGGGGTCACGACGTGGTGCAAACTCCCGTCATCCTGTAGGATTACAGATATAGCCACCTAGTTAAGATTGAGCCTGTAGGGAAACGGCTCATGTAGCAAGGGTACATGGAAAGATGAAAGGCATTGTTGGAAAGGGGTGGATGCTGATGCTCTGGTCACCCACCTGGGCGACTGATGCCTAGCTGGACTTCCTAGACCAGGTGGCGCCTATTACAGCATAATTCCAAATTACTATTTATCCCCTAGGGTATCGCATCTTTCTCGTGAGACCTGGCCTTCAGATGCACAATTTTTTTTTTAATGTTGACTACCTTGAGAGCCCAGCCCCTGCACTGACTGTATATTAATTTCAATCTAACTCAGTTGTGTATAGTACTGGATCAGAGCAGGTTTGAAACGGTGCTTCTGTCTCCAGAGCTTCTATACCGTTGTGGACAGAAAAATCACTTCTCACAGTTATGTGAGAAATAAGGTAGGAGGGGCTGGGGATTTAACTCCGTGGTATAAGCACCTACTTGTCAAGTGTGAGGTCATGAGTTTAATCCCTGGAACAAAAAAAAGAGATAAGGTAGGGGTTATGTACTAATGTCTCATCCCATCACAGAGGGTAAAAGAGTAACAGAGAGCTAAAGATGTCCTTAATAAGGAACTTACTCCTGAGATCATGGAGGCATTCGTCAATCCATGGAGGTAGTACCCCCCCCCCATTACCCAAACACCTCACATTAGGGCCCACTTTCCCAGCACCACTGCCTTGGGATCAAGTTTCCAACACTGAACTTTGGAGGACACCAAAGTCCCCCAAAGCTCTGTCCCCTGACTCACTTCTCTCCCCATAGCCTTTCTTCTGATTCCCCCTAGATCTGACATGCTTCTATCTTGGCCAAAGTGAGGCCATTGTGTTGAGCTGTTTCTGCTCTGAATTCTCTGTGGCTGAAGCAGTTGAACACATTCGAGCTACATCATGACTGAATTTGACCCCATGCCATTTTTTCCCCTCCTTCCCAGGTGTGGATCTGCAGGGCCCTCCTGAATCCGTCTTGGAGGTTGCTCCCTGGAAGACCCAAATGGAGACACTCGTTTTTGTTTTCACTGAATGTTAAGCATGAAATTTGGCTTAAGAAGTGACAATGGTGAGGAGGTTATCACTTTATGAACTTTATACTACTTGAATAGGACCCTGTCATCTGTACTCCAACACCACTGCAGAGGAGGAAGGTAGGAAAGAGGCAGGTGTGGGTAGTAAGGTTAGCACAGCCATGCACAACAGGTTGGGAGGATCACAGGAACCTGGGGAGAGATGTAAGACGCTGTCACCGCCATGCTGTGGTTTGTGGTGGATCCAACATTGGGAAGGCAGATGTGTGGGTGAATAGGCTTATAGCCCATTACAGCAGAGCCAGATAACCTTATCAGAATGTGATAAAAATCAGTCATGACCATTGAAATAATCCTTGTAACTCTGTGTGATGTATGGCCTAAGACAATCACCTTATAAGGAAGATAGGTTTATTTTGGCTGTCAGAGGTTACAGCCTGCAGTCACTTGACTGTCCCTCTTACATCAGAGCAGGAGGATGTGGCAGAGGAGGTTTGTTCATCTCATAGCCAAGAAGCAAGGAGAGAGAGGCACCAGGGGCACCAATGTCCCCTTCGAGGGTACATCCCAGTGGCTTGCCTGCCTTCCGCTAAGCCCGAGCTCCAGGCTGGTGGTAATCCTTTAGTGTAATGGCCTTTGGAGGACTTTAAGATCCAAACATTGCCATCTGCAGCCTCATACGAACTGTGATGCCTGTGTCCTTTGGGTAATTTCCATGACTCCTAGGAAGATCCAGACTGAAACTGAGAAGGAAGGCTTAGAAGTAATTGTACAGCTTCAAGCCCCAGTGCCATTTTGGATGGGAGGGGGAGGAGAGGAAAGAGGAGGCCAGCATTTAATTTCCTATCATGTTGTCTGGCCCCAGAAAACTTGAAGGTGTGCTGATTTGGGGAGAGAATCTTAAGTGTTCCTTTCCTCTGCCTTCCATTCCATATGATACAATAGAAGAGTCCTGGGATTTTGTTTATAGAAGAATCCATTCAAAAGAGTTTGTTTTTTTTTCTTCTGCCATGGTTCAGATCTTTTAACTTTCATGTTTCTTTTGATCATTTTCCCCTGATAGGTCCTTGCTGAAATAATAGGCATCCTTATAAATCAGAAAATAGTGTTGCCCTCCAAAACGTTGACATTGAAAACATCAATTGCCTTTATGGATTTAGCTCCAAGATCAAAACCCATGGAGGTGCAGTCATCATTTATGCCACTGAGCATTTATAGCAGGAGCATTTTTAGGCAGTAGTAGAAAGAAAGTGTTCATATGCATAATTCTACCCAACATTAATGTTGGCTGTGTGTCCCCTCACCATTTCCAAAACGTGTTCCTCAGCTCAGTATAGCTTATTGAATATCCATTCCATTTAGTCTACAGTGGAGTCAGAAAACAAACAGCAATTTGTGTCTTGGCTCTATTACATTTCTTGGCAAGTAGGAAATAATCTGTTTGTGATGCAATAAATAGTTGGTTCTGAGTAACTGAGCAAATTGGCTTATTTAGCTTTACCTCTGCTGGGATTCACATCGTCAATTCCACACTGAAACATGTTGTGATCCTGTGTGCCCACAGCTGGAGGAACCCCGTGGTGGTATGAGTGAGCGAGCAGTCAGTAAAAACACCTTTGCAAGTTGTGCAAAAAGAGTGGTGATCATATTATTTATCTTACTAGAGCTGGCTTTTGTCCAAGCGTGAGCTCTTGTTGTTAAATAGTGAGTAATTTGTAGAGCTAGATGTTGAGTCTTGGAACTTTGAAATTGAATGTATTTATGCCACACAAATTGTCAGTTATTTCACATCAGGGCTGATTTGAGGGGAGCTGATTTATGAATACATCATTGTCTCCATCAATGTAAAGAATTATAAATATCTGGTAGGAAAAGAACTTAAGATTTTACAGGCAAAAATGTTGAGCCCCTGCTGGGGATGTAGCTCAGTGGTAGAACCCTTGCCTTGCATATGTGAGCTCTTGGTTCAAATACCAGCACTAGAAAGAGGGGGAAAAAAAGTTGTCTAGCACTAGTGAAATAAAAATACCAAAAACTAGAGGATGAAGATATATCTTTCTCTAAAAGTGCACAGATATAAGTAAGGTTTTTGGGGTTTTTTTGTTTGTTTGTTTGGTACTGGGGATCGAACTCACAACCTTGCGCTTGCCAGGCAGGTGCTTATGCCACTGAGCTAAATCCCTGGCCCTGAATAAGCATTTTCAATCACTGGAAAGATAAAAACCTCATTATGGTCTACGTGACTGTGATAACACTTGGTGAGTCTCCAAGACTTGGTTTTTATTTTTATTGAAGTAAACAGCTCAGTTAATAATAGCTATTATGAAGCCACTGCACGAACACTACCTAGAATATTAAGTGAATTTTGTGTTGATAAATATCCATTTCATAGATAAGTATAAGGCTTTCATTTGAAAGCTTTTCTCCTTTGAGCTTTGACAGTGTTGCTTAGTTCCCTTCCCCTTTTCTTAGTATACTCTGATTTAATGTAATTTCTTCTGCAGGTGTCATGAAATGTCTTTCTCATGTTCAGTCGCATAGACAGTATGCCTACTGCTGTTATTTTTTTTATTCTTTATTCTAAGACTGTCAATTAAACCATCATTTATGTACACATACGCATTCTTTTTGCAGGGGAGAAGATGATGTGGAAGAAAACCTAGATGGCCATATGTGTGACAGGACTTTTAGATGCAACACCAAGGCACAATCGTGAAAGAACTGATAAGCTAAACTTTGTTAAAATCTAAAACGTCTACCCTTGGCTCACAATAATGGTAACTAGGTGATGATGCATGTGTGAAACAATTTGTGGTCATCAGTACACAATGTGTACGTATATCAGTTCATCACTGTGCACCTTGAATACATACAAATTTTATTTGTCAGTTCAATTTAAAATTTTTAAAAAGTACAGAAGATAGTATCACCGAACAGGGCTACCACTCCATGGGTTCTCCTTGGGCTAAGCACTTTACTGGACTCTAAATCATATTCTCCCAACAGCCTGAGAGATGGGCAGACATGTTTTGTAATTCAGGACCGAACTAGAAAACGCTCTTGAGTCCTAAGGCCACATGAAAGTCTGGAGTGAGTTGGGGGTGAGCATCAGGCTTCTCATTGCCATATGGCTCCCCGCCGTCACACCTGCCACAGTGGCACCCAGTGAGCACCACTGCAGCATCACGGGAGAAGTGTATGGGGCTGCATCACAATGTATCTGGGGAACTAGATGAGCACATACACATGTACACGCACCGCCTTTGGAACAGAGAGGCAATGTGATTGTATTTCAATCACTTTTTAAAAAAATATAAATAGAATTTTTAAAACATTCAACACTTCTGCTTTGCAGAACACAGTATCAAAGTGAGAACACAGGGCTGGGGATTTAGCTCAGCGGCATAAGCGCCTGCCTTGCAAGCACAAGGTCGTGAGTTCGATCCCCAGAATTGATAAAAAAAATTTTTTTAAAGTGAGAACACAAGCCATAGATGGTGAGCAAATATTTCCCAAAGACACATCTGATAAATGACTGTTAGCCAAACTATCCAAAATTATCGAACCTCAGAAAATGAACAACACAATTTAAAAGTCAGCAAAGACACAGGTACCTCACCAAAGGAGATATACAGCTGGCAAGAAACAACATTAAAAGATGTACAACGTCATTAGGGGATTTCAGATTAAAACAAGATCCCACTACAAACCTATCAGAACGGTCGAAATCCAAAACCCAACCCCCAGCACTGGTGAAGATGTAGAGAATCAGGAACTCTCAGTCTGTTGCTAGTGAGAAGGCAAAAATGATACAGCCACTTTGGAAGAGAGTGTAGTCATTTCTTGCAAAACTAAACATACTCTTGCCTTGTGATCCAGCAAGCATGCTGTCTGGTATTTACCCAAATCAACCTTAAACTTAATTTTCACGTGACGACCTACACATGAATGTTCATTGCACCTGCATTCCTGAGTCCCAAACTTGGAAGCAGCTAACATGTCCTTTGGTGGGTGAATGGATGAACTGCATTACATCCTGGGAACTCAGTATTATTCATCAATAAAAGAAATGAGGTATAGGCCGCCCCAGGGCAAGAACCATATCAGCATTTCCTGAGATCCTCAATGTGCCATGTTGGACCTTGGGGTGCTGGTAAAAGGAGCAGCCAGTTCACCCCTCTAGTGGGCAGCTGTGAGCCTAGGGTTAGAGTTAGAATCAAACATCCATCCCCCCCCAGCAAGTGAGAGCCAGAGATCTGAGCATGTCTTGCGAGTTTGACTATATGCGATATAGCAAATAAGGGGGATTTTCTTCTGCCATCTCCTTGAGGGCAAATATTTTTATCTCTTTTTGCTCTGTTTTGATCAATAGTCTTGCTCTATTCAATATTCTGTTCTTGTAATTTCGGTATTTCCTTCGATATTGCTCTTCCTGATTGAGGGAACAACT
Source organism: Hydrochoerus hydrochaeris (assembly GCA_004027455.1). Classification (NCBI taxonomy): domain Eukaryota; kingdom Metazoa; phylum Chordata; class Mammalia; order Rodentia; family Hydrochaeridae; genus Hydrochoerus; species Hydrochoerus hydrochaeris. The sequence continues at coordinate 140,475 of PVLA01002567.1, read as the reverse complement.
ATTGTGAAGAAAACCAGATGTACTATTGTGCCTATTGCTGTTGTCCGGGTGGCCTGCTGTAAGGTTCTGTGCCAATTTCACTGCACTGCCTCAGTTGGCTATGTCCTGTCTTGTTCTGCTGTATTTTACTACCTTCAAAATAAAATAAATAAAAAATAAAATAAAAATAATGATAAATAAGAAAAAAATTTTAAAAAGTAAGTAGCAACAACAAAACAGATCAGCAAGGTACTGAGCAACCTGAAACATGATATAACTAAACAGATAATGGACATAAAAAGCAAAAGGAGGAGGGGCAGGTGCTCTGGAGGATGTGGCTGCATGTATGTTTAAGGGTGTAGGAGTGATAATTATGTTGCTGAGTTTGTGTTGGATCAGAGAGCAGAGCTGTCTGCAGCCTCACTGTTTGGGTGTCCACTTTGCATGCTTTGATTTTGTAACTTGAACAACTACATCCAGGAAGACAATATGTAATGTATCAACTAGTGATTTCTCACTGTTCATTTTTTTTTAATTCTGTACTGTTTCTACCCTTTTATTCTGTTTTGCTTTATTTTTCCCCTCTCTTTAAATTAAAAAAAAAATGAGGTGTCGAGCTGTGGAAAGACCTGGAGACTTCAGTGCACATTACGGAGTGAAAGCAGCTGGCTGAAAAGGCTGCGCACTGTATGATTCCAGCTGTTGGGAAAAATGCTAAGTCATCCAGATGGTAAAAAGGTGAGCAATTGCCAGAGAATAGAAGGAAACAAGCAGCGCAGGGAGGATTTGCAAGGCAGGAAAAGTGCAGAGTAGGGGGTACGCCATTCAGGGCTGGCCGCAAATGCAGCCCAGCAGAGCAGGGGGTCAGCAGCGGGAGAAGCTGTGTGTGTGTGTGGACGGGGCCTAGGAGAGCTCTCTACTTACCCCTTGGTTTTGCTATAAACACAAAACTTTTGTTTAAAAACAGTATGGTAAAGAAACTAAGTCTGTTCCGAGTACAACAGCGCTATGGTTTGAATGTCTCCACAGTGCATGTTGGAATTTACTGTAATCCCTGGTCTATAGCATCCAGAGGGAGAGCCCGAAGAATGCAATGTCCTCCTAAGCAGGAAGCTGCCACTTCGCACCCTCCTGCTGTGTGAGGAACCCATTCACCCACTGCACAAGGACTCAGCAAGA